>JAPMOR010006444.1:74846-99451 GCA_026543865.1 Argiope aurantia
AGATTACACATTAAATAACATTATTATAGCCTCACTTAATGATGGTTTAAAAATGTTGGATTTCACTCGCAAATGTAGATCTTGAAATAAAATTTGTAAATTTTATTTCCTTTTTTTCTCAAATGTTTTTGCTTGTTACTTTTAGAATGGCTATATGTATCCCAAGAGCGCATAGTTGCAATAAAATTTAACGATATTTATAGTTTTCAATTGCCCTTATTACGATCAAAGTAAGAAAAAAAATCATACTGGCGCTGTAAAGGAAATTCAAACTATTTTATTTGTAACCATAACCACGAGGGTTGAATTTTTTCGATTTGCATATTTCTCTGGAGTGTACTTGAAAACCTCTAGGGGTCTTGCACAAGGAAGCAAATATTATGGAAACTTTATACGTTGCAACTTCTTTATAAAACAAATTTTTTGCGACTTGAATTCAGAGAAAGTTCTATATTGTATTTTGTTTCATGTCTCATAAATCATTCGGTGAAATTCTAAAAGAATTTTATTTATGGCATGAATGTTATCAGTTTATAAGATATTCATATTCATCATTTTTTCCCTGGAATATTCAGCTAAAAAATAGTCTATATTTTATAGATTCAAGGAAGATACATTCATAAAAAGATACATTCATAGAAATATGTAAATATTTTATATAATTACTTTCATTTGAAAACTACATACTGGCTACCTGTAGAAAATTTTAACAATTTTTACGTTGCAACTTCTGAAAACAAATTTTTTCCTAATTAAATTCAGAGAAAATTTCATATCGTATTTTGTTTCAGGTCTCATGAATCATTCGGTAGAATTCTAAAAGATTTTTATTTATGGCATCCGTGTTATCAGTTTATAAGTTACCCGTATTCATCATTTTTCTTTTCTGAAACATTCAGCTAAAAAATAGTCTACAATTAATAGTTTCGAGGAAGTGAATTTTGATAAATATGGGAAAAAAGATACGTTCATAGAAATCCTGAAAATTTTTGATTTAGTTATTTTCATTTGGAAGCCACATACTGGCTACATGTAGATAATTTTATCTGTTTCCAAATTTATTCAAAGAAGGGATTTCTCTTGAAAAAAAATATTCCTAAACAATATAATTCAGATAAGTTGTGTCATTCATTTATTTTTCACTTTATATAATGGGACAGATAGATGATTTTAGATATTGGTGCATTGTTTGGTATTGCTGTTCATTAAACTATATCTTCCATCCTTTGGACATTGTGATATTGTTTTTATGCTTATGTGCCTTATCGCTTTCTCTATGTACTTTTCAATTTAGTTTCTTGAAATCAGAATTACTTTGCTAACTATTTAATTTAAATACTTTATTTTAGCCAAATGAGCTATAATGCATACTCTGATTTACCACCCATATTCTGGCGATGACTGTAAACCCTTTTATAAATAAATAATGGTTCTCCCCCTGGGGAACTTCATGGTCTAACGCTCTTTCAATAGGCGGGTCATCGTGGGGCAGACCAAGACCAAGATAACCCTCGAATGTACGATTTTTTGTTTTATTACAAAATAATATATGTATTTTGAATAGCTGCATATAATTAAGGAAAATTATTAAAAGAACTTATAATTATTTATTTCCTTGAAATTTAAAAATAAATAAATAAAATGAGCCAAATGGCTACATTATGAAATAAGCAATAGCCAGTAACAGAAATCAAATCATAAATATTCTGCAATAAAAATAAAAGTTCCTTTATACCAATATATTTTTTACGAAACACAAAAGAATATTGTGATAGTATTTTTAATGGTAGAGCTATTCATACAAGAGCCATCTTGGTATTTTTTCAAGTACCCTGCTTAAATCTAATTCTAGTATCACTATTTCCATATATCCACCTTTTCTACAAATGTTTATTAAAAAGCATTTAAAAAAGGATTTCTAAATATATATTATTGCTCATTGCATCAGTCATTTAAGGTTTATAAATGGAAATATAAGCATCTATCGAATATGGCTACACGATGCACTGTAGGGTTAAATTACTATCTTTTAAAGTGCATGCATAGATTATTAAAGAAAAACGTATTAGTTTTATAATAGATTTAGCGAAGCAAATTCTGCAGATAAAATCATAATTTAAAACATCAATCACAATTTTATCAGCAAAAATGTCTGAAATTTCTTGATTTATTTACAGTCATTTGAAGGCTATATAAAGGCTAATTTTATTTTACAAATTAATAATAATGTGATTTTGCAGAAATAAAATGAAATTGAACGATATCAATCATGGAAATCTTAAAAGTATTATTTAAAGTTACACCTTATTATCAGAAAGCGCCGAACAACATTATCGCGATATTTTCACGATAATGGCCGGCATTCAGAATGCCGAAAAACATCGTGGATATATCGGATAAAATCTTGTACTAATAAGGCATTCATTTGAAGGCCATACATAGTATAATTATTAGTTTTTAAATGCATTGAACAATAACATTCATTCAAATCTGAAAGTTCTTTTTTTTCTTATTAGTACAAAATACCTTACAACATTGTTACTATATCTTTACGATATTATACGGCATTCAAAATGTCGGATAACATTGAGGAGATATCGGAGAATATCTTGTGCTAGTATACCGCTCATTTGAAGGTCAGACATATGATAATTATTGGTTTTCAAGTACAGCCAGATGAAGAAAACTATATATACAGATATATCGTTAACCCAATCTTAAAGCTACTAGCCAAAAATCCATGAGGACATCCTTACTCAGTGATCCATTTAGTGCATAATATTTGGCTCTTCTTCCGTGGCATCAGATATCAAACCTGTGATTTTTCCATCTTGAAAGGCTTCTAAATTACCATTTATGCATGTAGCAGTAAAAAGCATTGGACAAACGATAAACTGTAGCAGTGATGGTAAAATCTATTATTTGATAATTATGGGCCAAATTTTAATTCAAATTATTTGGGTTCATAATATTAAAGACTTCACACTTTTATGACGGTGGTGAAAATCATCTTTTATCCCCCTTAACATCAAAGCATTTCGGTTGTTTAAGATATTTTTTAAAAATTTGTGTCTTATGCGCTAACCTTAATTTACTAGACAGGGAATTCAAAGCAAAATAAATAAATAATAATTTTTTTCTTGAGTTTTTTACCAGCTAGAATATTTATTTTAATAAAGGATCGCAACATTATTTATTACTTCAAGAAAATCGGTACTAATCAACTGTAAAAAAAAACTATATGAGATAATTTGCTCTTTTATGGTATTGATCTTTCAATAATCACCTCCTCACCAAATAATCAAGGTCGTTCTGAAAAATGCTCAAGATCATTTGTCTCTGTCATCAAGTGAAAACTATTTCAGCGCCTAAAAGCCATGCCCACCGTCTTGATAGAATTAGGAAAATAAACTTTTACCAAAATCCCAAAATTAAACTTTTCAGTATCTTGTTTAATACTTCGTATATGACTTTACTATCGATGTACCCAACATGTTACATATTTTCGTATAATATTGTTCGTATTATGCATTTAATATAATAAATTATTATTCAATATTTAATAATATTATGGAATATTGAGAATATTGTTTACAATATAAGTGTTCTACAAGGGTAGTGCTTCTGCGGGAACATTGGGTTGCGATAATATTTTAGGTTTAAACCGCACATAATTCAATTTTTTTATTCAAATAATCTAGAGAAATCGCAGCTATTAATTTTGGTTTCTAATCAAAGTGCTTCCACTGTTTTAATAAAATATAACTGACAGATGCAACGACCAAAACTTTATATGTATCTTATTCGTTTTGGGAATTTAAAGGAATGTTAAAACTTAACTAAAAAAACTATGATTTGTTGCCGGTAACGAACACTATGCATTAGTATTGCAGAAATGATTCGGATCTTACGGAGTGCAATCCTACCAGAAGGCTAAATAAAATCACAAACTGACTACTTTGACTCGTCTGAAGGCACACGGATAAAACTGAAGGACTGGACCAGCACGACAGCAACACTACCGGAACTGCGGTTGAGTTCTAAGGGTCATCACCGTCAAGGTACAACCCTTCCAGTTGGAAATACGTCCTGTTATTGGTGGGAGGTAGCTAACTCCCATCTCTTTCTGTGCCCACCTGGTCAGCGAGAACCAACCACTATGCCCGAAGCTTCTCATCCTCATTTTTTAGGTGCCTCTCAGAGGAAGTGGATCTAAATAAGAAATATACATATATAAGCTTGAAAAATTTAAAAAGAAGCCAATGAATTATTTTAAATTTAACTATAGATTCTGGAATGTATAAAATTTTTCTTGCAAACTTCCAATTCTTTGAAAAAAACACTTTTAAAATTAATTATTGAAAATTATTAAATATTTAGAAGCGGAAAGGAAGCGAAAATGAAACTATTTGAAAATTTATGCCACATATTCCAAAAGGCTAAAAAAGAATTACAAACAGAAATTATTTGAAAATATTACAAACATAAGTTGTTTGAATATTTTCAAATAATTCCTGTAAAATATAATAAAGGATTACAAACAGGAATATAAAAAAAATAATTACAAACATGAGTTATTTGATTTTAGTAAGAGAGCAAACACGCCTTTTCTTGACAACATTATTCCGGAATAAAACGAGAAGAAACAAAAAGTTTAAATATTATGCCACATACATATTCCAAAAGGTTAAAAAAAGTTTCATGAGCATATTACAAACATGAATTATTCGAATTCAGTATGGGGAGCGAACATGCCTTTTCTTGAGCGACATCATTCCAGGACAAAAACGAGAAGGAATAGAAAAGAAAGAAAAAAATCACGCGAATCTGATTTCGTTTGACGGAGGCGAATTAAAGTCGGAATGAGGGATGGTCATGCGAAAAGAAGCAGTCGCAAGGCAAACAGGAGGTTCGGGGAAAATCGATTGCACTGTAGACGCACTCCCTCCCGCGCGCGGGGTGTCAACTAAACTTTTCGAGAACTACTCCATGAATAGTTGAGCCGCGTGCTTGAGTGATGAGAGCAGTGAGGAAGCGTCCGAGGTGACGCTTTCTGAGGGGTCGGTCACAAATTGTGGCGACACTACATGCAGTACTACTGAGTTGTGGAGACAAGGAAAGAAGAGAGCAGACTGATTTATGGAGGCCAAAAATAGACATTTATTTATCCTGCTTGGAATATTTCTATTTAAAGCACCGAGGTGGAGGATCTCTCCAATACTTTCTCGAATGCTCTATGATAAAAAATAGTAACAGGGAAACCAAACTTCACTAGACAGTTTTTGTAATATTGCGTTTTTTCGGGGGAGATATTTAGATAAGAATCACATACTGATTACATATGAAAGTTTTTTCAATCCTTCCTTCGCATGAAGTTATCAATTAAATAAAAAAAAATCATGAATGCATTTCGATATTTTCTTGAGATGAGTCTTGGCTGTATAAATTAAAATTAAATATTTTCCCAAAAGTTTTATAGGCATTTTAAAGGTACAGGTTGACTACAAATGCATATTATACGCTAACTGTTGAGTTCCTTAGTCTAACCCCCCCAAAAAAAACCCCATATCCAACATTAATTTGATGCCCTAATTCGGTAATGTTATTTGTACAAGTTGATTGGTTAACACAATAATTGCATTGTTGTTATTTGATGTGATATATTTGGATGTCATAAAGCGCGATCTTGCAAAATTTTGAAGTACCGGGAGGTTATCATCTTATGGCAACAATGAAAAGTATCACAAAAATTTACGAGTTGGAGATATATAATACTGTCAACATAATAGAAGAGAAAAAAAAGGCTCTAATAGTCATAAAATGTTTTTTTATTGTAAGATCGCGTTTTTTCAGGAACGTCACTTATATAGATAAACTTAGAAAGTAATACCTAATCTAAATACAAAATTTGATCCAAATCGTTAGAGTCGTTTCCGATATACACGGAATAAATTTTTATATATATATACAAGAATTACTCATTCAAAGTTATAAGATTATGTCTTTCTTCGTGTATTAATTGTGGTCTCTCGGTAATGCCATTAAGATCACGAGTGCTTATATTTTGATTTCCAGAATCCTATTGCTGAATGATAATACAAACTTTTTCCTCGTTGGAAAAGTGCTAAAGACAATTAAGGAGATACAAGGAGATCCAGGTTTATAAGGAGATACAAGGTCATGGTGGATGTCCAGATTATTGAAAATAATCAATGTGTTTGTTTATATAAAATATATACTATGATATTCGGGTACTTATTTGTATTTTGATAAGTTATAAATTTTTCTCCATTTTTTTCTTTTATTTTGCATTATACACAGAATTATTTGATGAAATTATTCTTTTTTTTTTCCTTCCCATTACCGTAATTTTTCATATACTACCAAATAATATAATATTAATATTAAGAAAAATATATTTTTCTTGAAAATTTAGCAGTGCCAAATTAGTTTCCATGATCTTGGTGATGACTCATAATAAAAATTGTGCTGTAGAATGCTTATTTGCATGTACATTAAGTATTCAAATTTAAAAGAAAATTTTTTAAACCAATCAGCAAATTAAGAAATAAGTAAGGATTTAAAACCAATTAAATGCCAAATTCAGAAAAAGTCGGAATGGTTTTCATGAAACGTTAAATCATCGCATGTGGACAACACATTATCCATTTCCTATACAAGTTCTTCTGAAATGCTTAAATGAATACCAGGAATTATTCTCGTTTTTCTCATTATAATGTATCGTCATTTTGCTCTTTAAATTGAAAAAAAAATTTTTTTAGAGGGAACTTAACACCGTTTTCCATTTTTAATCTTCAATTATCTCCTACCTCATTTCCCGTCTCTGAGGAAAAAGTGGACTCATAAATGTGACGCTGGTTAATGGCTATTATTGTGATGACAAAGTCGGGTCCTTCGAATACGGCCAAATATGTGAAGAATGCTTAAATGTGGCTGCCGTTTGCTGAAGATACAAATATTATATTTTAAGACATGGCGTTTATCACTGAAATAAATTAAAAGAAAATGAAATCAACTACATTTCCGTGAATATGATTAAAAAAAAATATCATGAAAGACAACAATACTTTAATTCAGAAATTGTTTGCAGTAAAATAAAAATAAAATTCGTGCGGGTGTGATGGATTTTAATGCATCCGTCCACTTGGATTAGCTTAATCGTTTTATTTCTTGATTAACATTAGATGATTTTTAGAAGTGAAAATTCAATGATAAAGAAGGAATTTAGATTGCATGAATATGGGCAGTTGATGTTGTTCAAAAGATCTTTCCGACCTACGAGTGGTACATTGGGTATTTGCAGATGAATTCTACGCAAGATTCACAGTTTCTGCCTTTTTCAGAAGATCATGACTTTTCGAGTTCCGGTCACATCTTCCTCGGCTTTCTCGTCTTTCTCTCCTCTACTGAACTCTGAACTCTTACTTCTGGCTGCTGGCTATCATCGGAAACAAGCAGAGCGTCCTCTCATGGAGTTAATTTACCACATGTGTTAGAATAACAATGAAAAATTTACAATAAGAAAGACATTTAAATACTACTAATAATAAGTATACTATTTTTTTTTATTTACCGGTATACTAACCTTGATAGTGTTTTGTTGTTGTAGTGCGACAATAAATAATGAAAACACAAAAATGTCCAAAAATAAATGGGGACTTGTTGATAAACACTCGGTTTTTGATGGTAAGCCCTCTATTTTTTGATGATAAGCTTTGACTTTTGATGATAAGCTCTCGGACTTGATGACACCACAAATCTGATGATCTGTGAGAGCCTGGTTTAAGATAATGATCTTGTCGACAGTCTCGGATCTATCTCTTCTCCCACCACTAATGCGAAATCGACGATTGGAGAGGGTATTCTGCTTCAGGTACCATCCTCGTTATTCAATCATGACTGAAATTCATGTCTCTATCTCAAAATAATCCTTGTCTTGCTTCTAAATGAAATATATTTTGTAACTAAATTAAGCATATAAAAGACAAGGAAAATAATATGTTGTTTTATAAATCATTATCTTATTTCAAAGAAACATATAAGGATCCAATGCAAAATCAGAGGACATTATACATTATATTTTATATTCATTAACATTCAATTGTACATCATAAATATTTTATCAAGGATAAGTCCTTCATGCATCAAAAATAAGTCCTTCATAAGTCCTTTTATTTATAATTGCTTCAGACTCCATTTGATAATTAAACTTAAAAGGGGTTTTTGAAATAATGATTAAAAATTTATATAACCCTTTAATGAGCTATGATTTATAGAAAATGAAGAATTTAGGACAAATAATTAGGTCGTTGATGAAGATTTCTTTGTTGTGACTTATTTGCATTTTTTCTTTGTCGTACACGAAATATACAAATAGAAAATATTGCAAATGTCAGAAAGTTCGAACTCGAAATTTTGACGAATCTCCATGCTTTAGACCTAACTGAGTCCAAAAATACAATTTTTTTGGAATTATTTCTGTCCATATTTATAGATTTCTGTCACATTTTGAAAGAAATCCATTCCGAGCAATCTGTCTTTCTGTGTTCCTGAATATAATTTGAACACAACTTAACACTTGAATTGTAGATATGCATCAAATTAGGAACCAAATCCAGTAAGTGGTTGGCAGTCTGTCGGTCTGTATTTTCAGGAGCATATAAATGCAAAATCTCAAAAAAAAAAGTTTAAAAATATAAAAATTTGTCTGTGATTTTGACTACAATAATGATTTAGTTTAAAATTTTGGTTTTAAAAAATAGTTCAAAATATACATTACATTTTCAGGTATGTATGTACTAACCGCAACCCAGGAATCGACAGCCAAAAAATATCGCCAATGATCATACTCTAATAGATCTTTTTGTAACAATTGTTCACTAGTATAGTTCAATATTACGCAAGTTCATTTTATTATAGAATAAGCAAGAGAAATTTCTAAGAGATCACTCCCGTTGAAATTATTCTTTTACTCGTAGAATATTCAATCTGAAACTCAATGCCCATATTTAACTCAAGTCATTGCAATAATTATTTAACAAAGCATGACTAATTTCAATTTGTACAGCTGCTATATTAACTGGATCCAATTATTCCAACTTGCAGTAGTTCTTCTCTTTACTGTAAGCATAACCTGTCCATCCAGTTTCCAGTTACTCCATGTAGAATTCGCATACCAGCGGCTAACAAATAGAACTCCCCATAGAGTTCTCCCAAATCAATTAACACGGAGGTCAAATTCCATTTGCTAACAGACTCGTCTATGTTTGTTCACTTAGATGATGCTTACACGGCAGAGTCTAGAACATATATAGAGTATGAAATTTCAGGTATAATGTCTCAAGTTTGATACTAAGTTTTCAATGCACCGTTGGATGGAGTAAGAGAGACATGTTTATTCAGATGCATATTCTATATATCTTTATTATAAGGCAAGAATTTGAATTAGAATAAACAACGTTTTATGAAAATATTGGTAGACTTTACAGCAAACTAATTCAGGAATGAATTATTTTGAAATGGAATTAAATATGAATTTTCCTCTTCTAATTTTTGTTTCGCTTTCAGAAAATTGTTTTGTATTGTTTTATAAAGAATGCTTACACGACAGAGTCTAGGACATACATAGAATATAAAATTTCAAGTATAACACCTCAAGTTTGATTCTAAGTTTTGTTGCAGAATTATATGGAATAAGAGGAAGATGTTTATTCAGTTGTATGTTCTGGATATCTTTATTATAAGGCAAAAAGTTGAATTGGAATAAAGGAAGTTTTATGAATATATTGGTGGATTTAAAGAAAATGAATTCTTTAATGAATGATTTTTGAAAAGGATTTAAATATGCATTTTCCAATTTCAAATTTTTTCTCTCTCCGATAACTGTTTTGTATTGAATTAAAAAGACTATATTATATTAATGAATTCACTTGATACACATCATGTAACAATATCAATCTGCTCGTTGTTTGGTGAATAACACATCGCTTTCTTGTCCTATTTATATCTATACCAGGAAATCAAGCTTTAATTGAAGGGCCTCGGTGGCCTCGTGGCAAGTCTCGACTGCGGAACCTGAGGACTTCAGGCTCCATCGAGGCCCGATTCCATCAAAGAAAAGTCGTTTAAGCGGGTCTGGTACACGTTTAAGCCGTCGGGACCAAACGTAATCCTGTTGGTGGGGAAGCCTGGAGAGTGGTGCCGGCTCAGGTGTCGTCCTTGTCATCTGATCGCGGTTCAAAATTATGAGTTCCATCTCATAATAGCCCTACTATTGCTGTGAAATGGGACGTTGATATATATAAACTGAACAAGTTTTAATTGCTTTATTAATGGTAATTATTAATAGAAAAAATAAATGCTAAATTTTATTTTTGTCTCTTCAAAACGTAGCCCAAGTTTTTGATTCTGAAAGCAGTTTAAGTCCTTATCACACAGTATTTCAAAAAACACAGATAGATGGTATAAAAAATCCTCGTGGCCTTTAGATTAAACAAATGTATCTTTCATTCTTTAAATGTCTATAGAAAATTTGGTTTTTTGAAAAGATTTTTAAAAAATTAAAGCCTGCGAACTCAGTATCATATGTTATGTTTAACATGTTTGTTTTTTTCAAGTTTTTGACTTTTTAAAATTTTTACTTGGTTTTTTAAAAAATTATTTCTACTATTTTAACTTGATACTGTTACAAGAAACGGTTTTTTTTCTCAAATACTTGTTTAGCATTTGCATCCTTTCAAGTTTTGCATTTTTTGTTTCATTTACACAAACCGAATTTTTGTGTAATTCAATTCTGAGGTAGCGCATTGTTTAAATTCTTTTCGTCCATTTCAGTACTTTACTTTCTCTGTGCAGGCGGCATCTATTTGGGTAAATAGATAAGTGATGTAAGAGAATTTTCAAATGTCATGTTTCTCTCGTGGTCATAAAGAATTTGTAAATATCATCATCTTGCGGTCATTATCATTTCATAATCCAGGCCAGTCTCACTGACCTGGAAAAACGAAGTAATATCAAAATTGGATTGGAATTTTTGCTCTTTTTTAAAATTGCAATTTAGTATTGTTTTTTCTTTTGTGTGCTAGCTGATATGCAATTCATGAAATGCTATGATGTATCTTTTGTACCGCTCATCAGAAAGGAGTCTGGCAATTAGAGAACAACTGAGAGAAAAATAATCTGAATCAACAGGAACTGGAATTCATTAGAAGATATCTGACCACTAGGAAACATTTCAATCAGAAAATTGTTACCTAATCATAAAATAACGGACCCTAATTTGCAATAAAATTTTTTTTTAATTCAAATCTATCACACTGCGGTCTTCATCAATACTGAAACGCCCCAAACATCCACTTAACAAAATTACGACAGCTCCTGGGACGTCTGAATACCACAGTGAAATTTCATCCTCTCTTCGTTCAGAACAATATAATTGAATACTCGTGGCACATGCTTTGCTGTTCGAGATGCTAGCCCAAATGACTATGGGTGATAGGGATTTTTACTGAAAACTCTCAAAAGATGTCCGAGCAATTTGCTTAGTAATCACCAGTTCATTTTTGTATATAAATTCTAAAAGAATATTGCTGTTTTACTTTGAGACGTTCGGGAAATTTTCTTATATTTGAAAGCGAAGCTTTAAATTTCCACTATTCTAATGTGCCCGAATTCTAAGGAATAATGATGTTAATCTACCTTTCTAAATTTATCATAGGAAAATTGTTTTAGATTAATGGAATTAAAATTATTATTAACCTTTATTCAATTGGGATAGTATATTTCACCTATAGATTGGAATGAAGAGAGGAAAGATGAATTGAAATTAAGCTTAGATCACTATTTTGATTTATCATTCGATTTTAAATGCAGTTAGCAATATATGTATAAAGTAGCATATTATTTGCTTAATTATATAATATATATTTCAAATAATTTCCATTGAGTTATTCCTTTGTTTATATTATTTAGCGACATAAAATTCAGTTAATATGAAATTATTATTTCATATAAGCAGTTATAATGGAATAACTGATTGACCGGACAAATATCACGATTTTGCTGTTATGCTTTCAAGGTAATTTACTTTCCATGTGAAACGGCATTTATATTCATGCCTTATATATAATTTATTTTTTAATTTCATTTCATGAGTAACTTCTTTTTTTTAATTGCTAAATGTATTATTTATGATAAAAGAAGCAACAGCGGATATTTTTGTAGTCTGATTGTATGCGCCTTTGGCCTATGTTTTAACACCTTTCGTACAAAATAAAAAGATAGTGAAATGTCCATGTAGAAAAATATGGCATGAAAATACAACACAATAAGAAAGTTGTATTATACACGTCGATGCCATCAAATGAATGACAAATAAAGTAAAGATAGATTCCATAATCATTTCTGTTTATCTCTAAATAAATATCAAACATTCATATAGATTTTTCAAATCATCTTTACTTTCTTATTCGTCCTACTCTCGTGTGAATGTAAGAATAGGGGATCATAGTCAGTCTAAACTTTTCACCTTTGGTGACTGGCTGATCGTTGGGAATATTGCATGTATTTAAATTCAATTAAATCTCTAATGTATCATTTCATGATCATTATCCTTCTAAACGTATTTTTATGCATTTTGTGGTAGATATTATAGCCATATTGTTTTAATAGTCTTATTCTGCTCTGTTTATTAATTGAACGAATACCTTAATAAAATAAAATCAAATGGTATCATAGAACCAACAAAAATGAAATCTATCTTCGAATTATACATTGTCTTTTGAAGTTTGTAACTTCGCTTTCTAACTTTTATTTAAACTTAGCAGATAAAAAAATAATAATTTTCTTTTGCGCTTACTAAGGGAGGAAAGTCGCACGAAATTCAATATTTGATGAAACAATGGCAGTAATTTGAGTTTCATTTCAAAATTAAATATATTGTTGAAAATGAGGCAAAAAATATCTTTAAAAAACTGTCAAAATACAGGAATAAAAGTACATTTCACATAAATGGTATGATTAAAATGATTATTTTTTTTTAATTTTAAGTCTTAAATTTTTTCATGAGACAATATTTTTAGAAATTATTCTGGATAAAATTTAAAATCTCACTTAAAACAATTTAAATACATTTCGAATTAAAATTTCAAAGCAGCTGATTTTTGTAGGAATTTAGGTTTACTTAATTCGAATTAAATCTCCATAATATAACTAAATATTTGTGATTTCCTAAGAAAAACAATTATGACGCGTATTATTACAGGCATAACACAGCGTTATTACACGTATAACACAGCAATATTATAGGCATAACACAACATTATCACAGGGATGGCTGCTGTGTTATGTACTGCTCATATTATAATATGAATGTGTCTTCCTATTATAATCAGCTCCCATTGAGTCAGTAGAAACGTAATTGGTTTCATTCCCAGATAATTTTTTGACCTTCTTGCTTCACAATCAAATTGCATGCAAATTGAAAAGTTTTTTTTTTTTTTTTTTTGCTTTATAGATAGCAGATAACAATCACACAATTATATATTTAAAGAAGCAATGAAAAGCATTTCAATTTCATTACAACAAATATTGTTAAAAATTATGAAAAAGTATATTTTAAAAATTATCAAAATTTAATAATGTTGTTGTTTCTAATGGCTCTACTCTAGACAAGCCCACCGACTTTAAGAAGTCATTTGTGGTTTAAGCCGAGAGTGCGTCTTTTATTTTTTTTTTATTAAGTAGCGCCTTCTAGGGCCAAAAGAACGATTTAGCTACACGCACGTCACAACCCTTTTTACGGGGCGGACTTCGTTCACGCATTTCATTCAGTTATCCGCATATCGTAATTTAGACTTGAATCAGAGAACGATCACCCCTGATTCAGTACCCCCAGTGGTATTACTCTCCACATGGAGGACTTTGTGACCACGACAGATTTATACACGCGTCAGCCACCAAGCACGCGGGGAATCTTCGGCCGGCGGGGTTCAAACTCGCAAAATAAGGGACGCGAATACAACGCCTTACCAACCGGGCTATCCCGGGATAAAATTCAATAATAAAATTATACGGCAAAAAAATTATCATCATTAAAAATATTTCGTTTTTATTTTAAAAATACCTATAAATATTTGCGCTCTAATATTTTCGGTATTCACCATAGAAAAAAAGTTTAAACCTGGTTACTGTTTAATTATTTATATTTCTAATAAAAATTTCAATAAATTCACTCAGAAGATCATATCCAACTTTCAAAGTATATCTGTATCAAGATTGATATCTCTAGATCAAACGGCTCGGACTATAAAGTGCCAAAACGCACATATTCCCCATTATTCTTGGTGCAGATGAATCTGTGAATTCCTCTCTTTTCTTTCTTCATAGATTGACTCAATTACTTATTAATAATAATAGACAACCAAATGCAAAAACATAAACTGTACTTAAATGTAGCAGAAATTTGCTGACTATGGTGTTTTATCTTCCAGGATAAGAGCGACCGCCATTCTCTTGGATAGCAGACATCGGAATGAGACCAACGGTAATTAAGAAGCCAGACAGTTTCGACTCTAGTCTATTAATGAAATCTGC
This sequence comes from Argiope aurantia, assembly GCA_026543865.1. NCBI lineage: Eukaryota > Metazoa > Arthropoda > Arachnida > Araneae > Araneidae > Argiope > Argiope aurantia. The sequence goes on from JAPMOR010006444.1 coordinate 89,460, forward strand.
CAAAGTCCTTGGGAGTTCGGTCTGCGCCATTTGATGTTTAGAACATATTGCGGAAATATTCGTGATACGTGAGCTGCCAGACAGAGGACATCTGAACGCTTCGATTTATAATCCGTTTGCTAATTCCCCATTGCGTATATTGCGCGGCATTCTTAGTGGCGTATGGATTTCAGAGCATATAAAGGTTACGAGTATTAGGGTCCGTGGAGAAATTAGCACTTCAAAGTAAATTATGTTTTGAAAAAGAGCTAAGAACTTGTGCAAAGTATATGTTGTATCTCTACATTCATAAGCAATAAATTATGCAATTACCATACATGCATTCATTTCTACAGTCATTTGATAGAAACAATCGATTTTTCCACTTCCATTTTCATTTCCTAATTGTGCGAGTTTTATGAATGTTGATGAATTAACATTAACTAATGGTAAGAGTTAAAGAGAAATAAATAAAATAATTATTTTTTAAGAAACGTCTTTTTTTATTTGTCTACATATTTAAAATCATTGGCAAAGCAAAAGAACCTGCTTTCCAGATCCAATCACTTGTTTGATTTCACCACGTTTTATTTTACATGAAAGCTTATTACCTGTAAATATGTCATCAATGATTGCCTATCAATTTCCAATCTTCATTTTTACAAGGAGGCTCAAAAGCACTGCTCATTATACATTTTCTATCTTAAAAGGCATCAACTGAGTATTCCAGCAACAGCCCTTGTACAAATATTCATTTATTTTTATTTATGCGAAATCTCATGACCTATAGATAGGTCACCGCTCGCTGCCTTCCACAAACATTTTCAAGAAAAATAAAAAATACTCCACTGTATACTCAAAACAGGAACCAAGAACTGACAAGTTCCCCAAACACAATGACCGTAACGAATTCGAAAAGTTTTATTTCATTTGAAAATTCTGTAGTCCAAGATATGTCATGAAACGGCTATCTGTTTTGCCCACCAGCCTCAAGTTTAAAATGTATTGAAAAATAAAATCCTGGGGAAGGTCTCAGCCTCAACAACATGAGCGGCATCTAAAGTTAATTTTGTCGCTCACTATGTACCAGCATATTCTGTGTTTATTGTGCAAATACAATTTAAAATGAAACTTACTTTTGTTGTGATAACATATAGTTTATCAATGTTGGCGACATGAAATCAGTTCTGTAAGCAAATCGTTGGTTTCCGGAGGGGCCATGTGACATTAATTCTTCAGTGAATTTATCTGCATGTGCTCATGACATTAGACTGTAAATCGATATACCGTTCTGGATTCAATCACTCCAACGGAAGAAACAATAATTTAAAAAAAATATGGACATGCTGTTATCAAACCTATTTATTTCCCAAATTTAATTCCAGTTCAAAGGAAACGTGTTAGCAAAATTATATGTTAAAAATGTAGATAATTAAATGTATTTAAAAACTTTACGCATATAAATCAAATTCTCCGAATAAGAATAATAAAATTCTGTTTTGGGTCCTGTTATTATATTGTAAATAAATATTCAATTTCGGACCTAAATGTCAGTTAGAAAAAAGTACACATCTAAAATGCATACAGTACACTCCCGAGTATCTGGCCAAATGTGGTGGAAGGGCAAGCCGGATAATAAAACAACCGGATAGGCCGGAGTTCTATGAGCTCATTTCTTTGCACGCCAATACCAGAAGGCAAAGTTTTTATACGCAAAACTCACTTTTATAATATGCATTTTTCACTTTTTATTGAGTACTAAGCCCTCCATTTATCTCAATTTGAACGCAGCTGCGGCGAATCATAAAAGCAGTTGTCGGTAACGTGTCGAGTTAAGTGTTAATGTAAAAGGCCTTATATTGGTAGTTTATATATATTTATATACAGCACTGCGCATTTCAAGAATTTATTAGAGAAAAACTAAGTTAAAGGATATAAACTGTTCACATTTTAACATCAATTCTGTAATGCCCGACATAAATGCAGGAAGCATAAACGAAACATTAACGTAAATCGTAGGCCGAATTCTTAAGAAAATTGAATCAAACTGATTTTATTTTTCACAGATAAATGTTTACACAGATAATAAAAGGTAACTTAAAATAAGAGTTAAAACTTACCATTTTTAAGTTTTGAAAGGTCATTAATAGATGATTTAATAGACACATTTCCTTCCTCATTTAATTATAATAAAATTATGATAATACATAATTCTTACTTCTTATTGAATACTGATCCCTCCATTTATCTCACGTCACGCAGAATGTGAAGCCGCCGTAATCCGGTGAATCACAGATATAGTTGCCGATAATGTGTCGAGTTAAAATAGAAGATGCTGCACTAGTAGTTTATAGATGTTTACATAAACTGCTAGCATTTTTATTACTAGCACAGCACCTTTCATGAATGTATTAGAGAAAAAGTAAAATTAAAGATACAAACTGTTCATATTTTAATATAAATAATGTAATACTTAACTTAAAAACAGGAATCGTAAACAAAACGTTGAAGTAAATCGTAAGCCTAGTGCTTAAGAAATTTAACTCAAACTGATTTTATTTTTCATTCATAAATTATTATACACATAGGAAAAGTTAATCCTAAGATAAGAGTCAAAACTTAGTTATTAGTTTTTTAAAAAGTCCTTAATAAATTATTGCTTCTGCGCCGCCTTGCCTTTCTTATTAAATTATAATAAAAGAAAACTAGGCCCGATACTGGGGAGTGTACTGTAAAACGCGAGCCCGATACTGGGGAGTGTACTGTATATTAAAAACTTTCATCCTATTTATGCAATAATCCAAACTCTCCGAATAAGAATAATAAAATTCTCTGTGTAGTCTTGTCATTAGGTTGTAAAGAAATGTTTATTTTTGAATCTAAATGTCAGTTAGAAAAAATACACTTCTAATCTATATACGTTATTCTTTTCTACTTTTCCATATTTTATTCTACATGACGAAGCTAAGGTCAAAATCTTGCTCATTATTCAATTTATAATTCTATTGCCCTACTAGTGCGTATAACTCCCTTTTGATTTATTAAAAAGTGCATTTCAAACTTTCAAAATTAGGTCATTTTAAAAATCAAACCAATCGATCACTACCTACCATTAGGACCTCTACGCAAACAGAAAAGGAAAAAGTCACAAAAGAAAAAAATATTAATCCACTTAGGTGAAGCCCTGTATTTTTTTATTAGTGGATTTAAAGGAGCCACTCTTTCAAGAAAGAGCTCATAAATTTGAAGCTCTCTCGAATTTTATGTCGCTTAAAAAGGAAATGAAAATAAATAACTCGCAATTTTAACTTACCGCTGGGCCTTTTATAGCCGCTCTCAAATGAACACACTTAAAGCTGCTAACACTTTGGGAAATTAATTTCAGAGACTCAAAGTTTAGCGAAATGAGCGAAATTAGGGGTTTAGAAGAGAAACCGCCAAATGTAAATAATCATTTAGAATTCTTTTCCAAGACCCGCCAGTGGTTAGGGTTAAAAAGTAATGGAAAAATTTATTTTACTCTGGCTAGTACTAAAATTTAAAACGTTTACTCGTTATGAGAAAGTTAGGAGGCTAAATGGTTTTAGAAATATTTTTTTTCGTTAGGTTGAGTTTTTTTTTTCCCCATTTTTTTTTCTTCCAAAAGTCGAAGTTGGTCTTTCTTGGAAGAGGAATTTTTCTTGCAGTTAGAAGTGAGATATGAGTTTAAGTATAATAAAAAGAAGAGGAACGTTCGAAATAATTACCGGAATGTTCCATTTAATTACGGGGTGTAATGGTTTTAGCTTTTTTCTTCTTTTTCGCGCGCTTTTTCTGGTTCGTTTGGAACTTTATTTACAGCACGTTTTATTTTATACAAATTTTTTGCATATCATTTTACATTATTTTATTATGCTACAAGTAGTTTACGCCCCCGTTTTTGTGTCGGTATTATTTTTTATAGTTTTATTTAAATTTTATGTATTCATTAAAGAGATAAAAGTATTTCTCTATGATGTAATAAAATATATATTACTTTTTATAACGTCATATAAAACTCAAGCGTCAAGAAAAAAAAAATAAAGCTTAAATATATTTTATTACTATAACGGATTTGAATATTCAGATTTATTTCATATAAGTTTTGGTTTTTAAAAAAGAAAATATATTTAGTAAGTTTACGGATTAAAAATTGAATGTTTATTATCTAAAAATATATTTCATTACGTTATCATTGAAGAACAGAATCTCTTCAATCCATCTCTTATAAAACTTGCAGAACAAATGAAAATGGCCTCAAGGATATTAGGAAAAAAAAATTCTTTTTTTTCTCTACAATTTCACCACTAAAATCTTATGAAAAACTAACTTTTTTGGTGATTAGCTAGTTTACAGAAATTAGAAGTTGATAAAATGTTGGCATGAAATATTTTATGCAATTTGTTCCTGATATATATATAATTATTCAGCAAAATATTTTAATATAAATTTTGATATATATGCAATTTTTTTTATTTAGATTTGATTAACTCTCAAAGATATTTAAAAGCATATCTTACAACAAAAACTTTATTTATTTTAATGAAACTTGAATCTTTTTCATTGTTTCTTTTTATATCTCCACCTTTATTTTTTCTTCCATTGCTGTATAAGAAAATATCAAAAATATAGGAGTGCTCCTATATCTTCATTGTTAACAAGCAATTTATGTTTGGTACTTTTTTTTTAAGTTTTGGAATTGTTTCGTACTTACAGGTAACGTTTAACTTCACAAGAAAGCAATGATAAAACTTAAGTGCTCCTATATTTAGAAACTGCTTTTTCCTTTTACTGTTTATATAATTGGATGTATAAAAATACATTATAGCTTTGAAAGCTTTAAAATTTCTTTACTGTTGTAGTACACTGCTTTATTGTTGAACCAGAAAACTTTTCATTGAATAATCCATAGAGATATAATGTAAATTGTGAAATATATTCTAAAATACAAACAAAATTATAAAACGAATGATATATTGATATGTGATTAAAAACAATTAAAAAACATTTGATTATTTAAACTCTGACACAAGTTGTCAATGGTTACACATTTAAAAAATTAAATTATATTGCATATTATTAAAATATTTCCAGAGTTTTCGCAGCCATAATTGCCAGGATATTTAAATAGAGTAGAATAGAATATTGAAAAAAAGTTTATTTTTAGATTTCAGTAAAATAAAGCTAACTTTAACTAAACTACGTTCCACGAATAAATTGATGCTCGTTACTTCATTTGTTAGGACAAATTTTCAGATGATTAACTTAACAATAAATTTTTTATAGGTTGATAGTTAGAATGAAAATCACTTTTATTATGTAATAGAGAAAAATAACAGTGCGCTATGTGACACCAATTTTCTACTCATACTGTTTGCTGATAATACATTCTATCTATACAGCATAATGATACTTGTGTCAAAATTTAATCCATATCAAAACGTATAACTAAATCTGTAAAAGTAAACTCTTTGATTTGTTAATAACATATTCAATTTTTATAAACATATTTGTTACAGATTCTAATGAATAAAAATGATGAAATAGTCAGCGTATAAAAATAAACCGCTGTTCATATTTTTATTATTTTTATTGTGCTCATAATATTATTAATTTAAAACTCCAACCAGCAAAAATAATAAATAATTCATTCACAATTATAAAACTCTTAGTCGTTTTGATAATACGTGGAATCTGAATGTTATTAGTTTCATATTTTAATGCATAAAAATAAATGATACTTTGTTTCATAAACAGGAAATCGTTTGCTTTATTGATAGTGCATTCAATCTTTATAATTGTTTTTTATTTCATAATTTAGTCAAGTAAATGCATCTAATAATAACTAGGAAACTATTTATTTATTATTAAGACATTCTATAAATAATGATGTTTACGCCAAAATTCAAATTGCAAAAATAAATAGTATTCAATCCTTTTCATAAAAGCAATTTCTTTACGAGATTTTTAAACGCAAAGGAAATTCTAGCAATTTCTTTTTCAAAACATGCAGCAGTTATTTTTGATGTCAGAAGCAAAAGTGGAATAGTGGAATAAAGGAAATTTAATGTACCATGATTCTCTTTCTCGAAATGCATAGCATTTTAAATGTATTTTTATCTAGGAGAGAATAAAATTCATTAATAATTTATAAGGAATATTTAAGTGAAAACTTCAGACCATAAATATTTGGCAATTTTTTCGCTGAAAATTTTAATATTTATTGTTAGGTACTTTAGTTTAATAATCTATTACTATTTTTATGTATATTTTTATTATTCCGTTGAATATCTCACTAGTATGAGATATTGAACGAAATCTTCACAATGTTTTTCAATATTCTGAATGCTGTGCAGTATTGTGAATACTGTTGTGGACGTTTTGTGCTAAGAAAGTGTGAATGATTCAACAAACTCAAATTCATAAATATGAAATTAATTCAATGTCACTGATTTCTACAGTGGTCAAAGGATTTAGTGGTGACAATTGTAGTTGGGTTTTATTTATTTATTTATTCTTTTAGACATTTTTATTCAATCTAGATTATCTTTTTTGCATACTGATTTTCTTATATTCAAAGACTCTACATTTCAAGAAAATAAATAGTGTAGTTGCATTAAAACTGATTTAAACAGCTAGGTATTACATCCTTTAAGACATTACCTTCCTGAAACAATAATTCAGTTAAAGGATTATATAATATATAAATGTATTATGTAACATAAACCTGATGCCATAAATTACAGAAGTAATTAAAAGTTTCTGACTTTCTGGAATTTTCTATTATACTTATTAGTATTATTAAGGCGAAAAGTTAACGGGGAGGAAAAAAATAATTATTTTCACTATGATGCAACCAAAATTTTCTTGTAATAAAAGCATTGTTTATGAAGTTAGTCAACCCAAATAATGAGAATTTAATGAGTCCTAATAATACTGTTTTGCGAAAACCGTTCTATATTACATTCGGAAATTACAATTAAAGAATGCATCCTTCGATGGCTGAATCGATCCAAAATAAGTCGAATTCCTCCGAATGACCTAGTTCTCACCGAATAGAAAATTATAAAATGTTATGTCAGAAATGAAAAACAGGGGTGACATTTAAAACCTTTTTGCGTATCTTAAGTAGATCACCTTTCCGCCATATAATTGGGGTAAATGAATTTTTTTTTATTTCTGAGAGGATATTCCAAAAATATTCTCATTAGAGAAACCCCAGATAAATATCATATATTAGTTCTTTTTATAATTATTAGAAGGTTTCCATCAAAACTTGAATGTTCTATACTACATAATGAATATTTTATTAAGCTGTAGTGAAAATAAAGTTTTAGCATTTATTTTTACTTTATTTTATACGAAGTATTTAAAGAGAATGTAATCATTAAGAAATTTAAACAATAAATCCTTCACAACTTTTTAAATTTTTTATCTTTTAATAATTTTAAAGTTTCATCCCTAAGTGATAAAAAAACCATCTTTCGAATTAAATCTGTCACCTGTCCATTTACGAACACGGCAACTCAAAAATTTACATTCTTTTTTAAGAATCATCAGTTTTCGCTTTCGGTGAAACAAATGTCGACAAGTGATTCTTGCATCAAATTTCACTCGAAGTTTGTCTGTTTGTAGACAAATAAAAATGCTGCCATAAAACGTGAAGAGCTAGATAAATAAATATTGTACACAAATTTAATATCTAAAGCGTAGATATTTAAACCAAATCCGTTAAGGGGTTGGACATCTATCGATCTATGTATTCGAACGAATCCTGTAGCTCAAGAATGTACAGACTTAGATCAATAAGATCTGACATGTGATCATATTTCTAAATTTGTAGCTTAATGCCAAATTTCATGAATTTTCATAAGTTCATTCATAAAATTTTCTTTCACAATATTCTGAATAAAATTTTCAAAATTAAATTCATAAATTGCTAGCATTTCAAGATTTTACGTTTCACTTGAATCAAACAGACATTTAAACTATATAAGTGCAAGGAAATAAAGTGGGTTCTAGTATCCCAAAATAAGCGTTAACTTATCTTAATAATGATTATTTTTATGTATTACTAGCCGCCTTTGGCGACCAGCCGGTTCGCCAATATTTCCGCTCACTACAATTTTCAATTAAATATTTTAAGTAACTGCTCTCTTCTCAAACAAAACATTTTTAATCTTCCAAATTTGATAGTCATACCAAACTTATACTGTTGTTTAGATCATTTCGTTCAATTTACTATATATATTTTGCTAATTTGTTGTCATTTCCGGCAAAACTTCAACTTTAATTTTAAGTGGAAATGATGAAATTGCAATTAATATAAAGATATTTTTTAACAAAACCAAGCGTTTTATTTTATTTATCATCTTTATTGTTATTTATTATTATTATTATTGAATATGAGTATTGCAAACAGAATCGCTCGGTATTTAAGTCTTATGTTAACTACAAAATATTTTTCATAGTTTATGTAATATCTCAAACAATAATTCAACAAAAATTTCTGAGATTCAGTATAAAATTCAGTTTTTAGTTTTGCTTTCAAAAGGATTGAAATGAAATCAATAATAATATTTTGTTCCTGCTTATAAATATATTTCAAAAATTATGAAGTCTAAATTTAATGCAGTAAGGTATCATATTCTGATAAATATTCTGGACACACCAAATTTTAAATAAATGAATGAATGTTTCTATTTTCCACGATCAACTAAGACTTATATATGAAGTTTCGAATGTTAAAAGTTTAGAAAAACTCAACATTTTCATAATCTTAGGCCAATTATTCTTAGAAACCTGCGCGCTGATTGGCGTATTTTTTTTGAAACGATCGATGGAAAATCTAAAATTATCCTTTTTTTTTATTGAATAGTGATATTCAAATTTTCATAAATCAGTCAGTTTAAGTGATTGATTTAGTTGAATGGAAATTAACTCTTTTTATTTAAAATATTAGTGTTTCAAGAGCATTTTGTTATTCGTGATTTCGACAGCAGAAGCTTTATGTAAAATCAAAAATTCGTTATTTATTAGAGCATTTATTGAATTACGTTACATAAAATATAATTATTTTTCTATTTAAACCATTTTAGTAAATCTGTTGTGTTCGTGCGTCAACAAAAATAGAATGCAGACAAACTTATTGTGAAACTAAATCTTATTACATTATAGATAATATTATCAAATTTACATCAACTTATTTTCATTCAAAATTCTAGCATCGTTTTTAAACAACAAATTAAAAGTTCCAAAAATATCACTGTTGCCAATCTGAATTTCACAACTATTTACAAAATAAAATTTATAATTATTAAAAAAATCGTTTGCTACTTTTAAATAAAATATTTACGATTTATGTCGCAACAGATCTGTGTCTTACTAAAGGTTTACAAATTAGCTGTGTGGCCCTGATTTGAATGGATATCTTGTTCATATTAAACAAAACTTGCCTTAAAATAAAACTTATTTATTGGATTACTAATATAGAGAGTGTAAAAGATCATAAAATAATTTTTCTTGAATTTATTTTTTAGAAAAAATAATATTTCATATTTGTTTCCTTTCCTACAGACACGTGACGAAAATTATATTTTTGCAGATTTCATTTCCAAAAAGATTTAATTTATTTTCAGTTAGAGCTTTAATCAATGTGATGGCAACACTTTGAAAAAAGCTATTTTTTTCTCATGAATGCGAAACGTGCTTAATCCTCATTTTTATTTTTGACGAAAAAAATTATTGAAAAACATAGTTAAAATATTTATTTAAAAATTCATTAAAAATAGAAATTTAATTTTAAGATTAAAACAGTAGTATCATTTAAAAGATAAATTTTTTATCTTTAACTTCATGTAAAAATCTTTTTTGTGCGGTAATATTTTCGGCAGTTATAGCAGAAACACGTCAAAATTTCGCTTAATTTTTAAATAAATAAAATTCTAGTTAAAAATTCGAAAAAATAACCCCCCAGATGCACATTCCCGGCCTCC
>JAPMOR010006444.1:101139-144045 GCA_026543865.1 Argiope aurantia
TCATTTTTCTACAGTAAAATATATTGGAGTTATCAAGGAAAAAAGCCAAAATTTCATTCGATTTCTAATTGATTAAAATTCTGCATAGTAATTCCAAAAGTAGCAAGAAAGGTCACATTTCCACCCTCCGAAGCATATCTTTGTCATATTTGGTAGTACTGAGTTAAATGGTATAACAAGTAGTCTTCCTCAAATTGACGAAATTCTTCATTAGAGTCAATTTCTGAACTGGAATTAACACCACAAAAACTTTCAAAATCATTTTTTCAGTTAAAGATTTTTGCCAATGCTTCTACGGGACGAGATATACAGATCACAAAATGTACAGATGAAAGCAACTCAATTATACAAAACAAAATGAAGTTAAGTCTATCCGTATCTGTATCTTTCTAAAACAAAGAAAATACACAATCAGACGCGGCTCGAAAATTCAGAACCGGTATTTTGCTAATCCATAGCTCCCTTCGCCCCTCACTTGCGGCTTTGACACATGCGCAAATCCCTACCAGACAGGTGCACGTGTTTATCTATAAGCATAATAAAACAGATAAGAAAACTTTAAAACTAGATTGAAAAATGAGATTTTTGGAAGCGGTTAAAATGACTGATAGCTGTAATTGTACGCATGCTCAGTATTATTTTATTGTCAAAGATTATTATCTGAAATGAGTAAAAAAAATGTATTCTAACATCTTTAGGAAAAGTAAAAAAATATCAAAATTATAAATAAGAAAATAAATAAAGTAAATTCAATTGAGTTGGATTTTGAGTCAAAATGACCGCTACTGTAATTTTAGTATTAAAATATAAAAAAAAGACTGCTAAAAAGACATTTTAGCAGACATTTAGCGTATCAGATTTTTTTTATGTCCGAGGATTTTTCTTCTTTCAAAGTCCATCGGGCTACGGTGGGCGGATGGAAAGGATGGTGAATCCCTCAGTTTCGGAACCGGAGGGTTTCCGGTTCGAGACCCGATTCCACTGAAGGGATGTCGTGTAAGCAGGTCTGGTGCACATTAATTCCGTCGAGGCCAAACTTCATCGCTCTGGTATTGTGCAGAAGTTTGGAGAGACGGTGTCGGTGTCGTCCTCGTCGTCTGACTGAGATTCAAAATTATCAGGTTCTTCCCAAAATACCCCTAATTATACCTTTAATATAAAACTAGACGTTAATATAACTAAATTAAACCAAACTTTGTTCATTTTTAATTTACAGTTCATAATTACACATATTAATTTGCTTTAAATCATACCCAGATGATACACTCATTTGTAATAAAAATATAATTAGAATTAATAAATTAAATTATGCATTCTAAAAACATAAAATTAGTTTATTGTCATTGAGAATTAGCAATTGAATAGAATTCCAAAATTCTTTCAGATCGAGGAATGAGTAAAATTCGATTACAAAATTCCGTCTTTGCGAACGCTATATTATCTTTATATACACATCGCTTTCTTGAGAAGAGAACTCGCTGTATTCTCTCTGATATTCCTATTTCAAAAAAAAAAAACCAAGGATCAAGGCTATACGGAATATCAAGGATGAATACAAGACTGTATTGCATCTTAAGGCAGAGTACTAGCTAAAAAGAACGTCAAAGAAAGATTCTATTCGAAACTCGCATGTATGGAAAAGGAGGATGTATTTGATTTCAAGCGAAAATACTGCATCTCATGGCAGTTTTTTGGAACGAGATCACATGATATTAAAAAGCAAATTTCGCTGCTGTAAGTTCATATTTGACTTTGAGAAAAATCAATTTCTAAGCAAATATATTTCTAAATTATATGAAAAATTTGCAGAAACACGAGTTTTTTATATTATAAATGAAATCACGCTTTACTTATATATGTATTTTTTTTCTCAAATTTTACTTTTAACAGTTGTCTCAACCATTTTTTAAAAAGATTTTATAGTTGTGTTAAATACAGTACACTCATGAGTATCCGGTCCGCGATTATCCGGTTTCGTATTATCTGGCCTAGTTTTCTTTTATCATTATTAAATGAGGAAGGTAAGGTGTCTATTAAATCATCTATTAAAGACTTTTTTCAAAACTTAAAAATTGTAAATTTTGGTTCTTATTTTAGGATTACTATTTCATATCTGTGTAACCATTTATCAGTGAATGATAAAATCAGTTTGGTCCAATTTTCTTAAGAATTCGGCCTACGATTTACGTTAATGTTTTGTTTATGTTTCCTGCATTTAAGTTGGACATTACAGAACTGATGTTAAAATTTGAACAATTTATATCCTTTAACTTAATTTTTCTATAATAAATTCTTGAAATGAGCAGTGCAATATATAAATATATATAAACAACCAATATAAGGAATTTTACATTATTTCATTCATAGAACTCGGGCCTATCCGGCTTTTTTTATTATCAGGCCTGTTCATATTAGGCCGGATACTCGGTAGTGTATTTTATATGCATTTTTTTCTCTCATGTTATGCTTCCAACAATTATCGTAATGTTTAAAAAAATTACTTTATAGATATTTTTAATATAAATATTTTTTAACAAACAACCCAAATGAATTACTTTATAATTTTTTTATTATCTACTCAAAGTTATTAATAGTAAAATTAAAAATTGAATTCTGAACGAGCTTTGAAGATAGGAAAAAATTATGCATCTAACCAGAGATAAATTTGTATTTTTTCTCATCCCTGTCTAGACTAGTAATTAACAAAAAAATTGAAACTTTGAAGTACGGATTAATCTATAAGCTCAAACTTACGTTACCTTCTTTTTTCCGGATATAAACATTCTTATACGAAACCACTGAAGAATGAAATATAAATTTCATGATCTAAAAAGGACTTTAAATGGAGCATTCTTAACATTTGCAAAAAGGGACCTCTAAGGGCTTTTCAATTTTTTTTCCCGGATAAAGCAAAATGTTAAATCCGGATATAAATTTTTCAGAAATATTTAATTTAAATGTCAGAGAAAATATAACCATTAATGCAATAACATATATATCTATTTTATTAAAAAAATGTATGTTTAATTCATAAAAAATTCTTACGCTAGAAATTTATAATCTAAATTCAACATTTTTCAATCTATAAATTTTTATGCAAATTAGTTCAAGTTGCAGTTTTTTAAAATTTATTTTCAATACATATTTTAATTTATATTTATCATTTTTCATTGATTTTTTAGTTGAGAAATTTATTGCTATGTAGTTATTATTACTTCACAATTCAAGAGAAATTGCATTCCATAATCTTATTTTTCTCACTAAAAATATTTGAATTATTTTGTTCTTTAAAATGTATATCGTTACGCAAAAAGATCGTTTTTTATTAGGTGAAAGTTTATTTATTCAACCTTTTATGTCACTTTCACTGAAATAGAAACAATGTCGCTATCTTACATTAATTTATCTTAGCAACCATTTTGCTTTTTGACATTGGCTACTTGGTGTTGGTTGGCGAATAAACCGATCACCGAATTTCAAATACCTGCAGTCTTTGATACACAGCCTTTTGTACATTACGTTTCGGTATAAAAGAGACGGTGTACTTAAAATTTATTTTATTAGCCATCTTACATTTAATATTACTGAGTTGGCCTTTCTGAGCTATATGAATTGTGCAAAGCAATGAAATTTTTGATATGCAACATTTTGCAGTTTATGTGTTGATGTAAACGAAAAGGAGAAACTTAAAATTCAAACGCTAAAAGGATTTACTGTTTCATTATAGAAGCAATAGTTTTTATTCCATTCATCAGGAGCAAAATATCCATAAACCTTTGCAAAGATATCTAAAGCCGTTATATTTTATTGCAATAGTTTTAACTATTAAAAAGTGAATGAAGATAACATTTATCAAACAGTATCATGATAAATCAATAATATAAATAATGATAGGTGATTTTTAAACCGCACACACACACTAATTCCGAGATAAATAAAATTCCGAGAATTAAAAAAAATTATCTTTTTAATGATACTAATGATCTATAAATTATCTTGTTTTTTAAAACGTATTTTAAATGTATTTTATCTATCACACATACACACACACATATTTATTTATTTAATAAATCGCCTATAGGCTGATTTATTGAATTAATAATGTGGATAATGTAAATGATCATAAAAAAAACTTTGTCTTTCATTTATTATTCCTGAAAATATTATATTTATTGTTTATTTCATTTCATACAGGCGCATGCTGAAAATATCACTTTTCTGGGTTTGCAGTAATATTTAATATATTTTTAAATCTGAGATTTTGTTAATATGATGGCAACTCGTTTTTGAAAGCTAATTTTTTCTCTTGCACGCTTAACGTGCTCTAGCAGGTTAAATTTTTCTTTTTTATTTGTGTGAAATATATTGTTAAAAGATATAATTAAAATATTTTCTAAAAATTCATTATAAAAAGAAACTTAATTTATAGATGGAAAAATTAGTATCATTAAATAGATAATTTTTTGAATTTTAACGTGATGTAAAAATTATTTTTATGCGATGATATTTTCTGAAGTTACCGCGTATAAACGGCGAACTTTCGCTTAATTTTTCATTAATTGAAATTCTAATTAAAAATTAAAAAAAATAGCTTGTAGTTGCACATTCCGGGCTTCCAAGGTATACACGTACTAAATTTGGTAACTGTAGGTCAAACGGTCTGGTCTGTAGAGAGCCAACACACGCACATGCACACGCAGAAAAAAAAACCCCACACGAAGTGACATGCATTTTAATTTATTATTAGTAAAATAAATTCAGTTATGATAAAAAGAAAAAAAGGCGGTTGCTTGAAGCATTTGAACCAAAATTCTAATTTCCTGAAAAAAAAAAGTACCACAAATAAAGCAAGTCTTAATGGAAAAGAATTTATTTTTTGTACATTTTAATAATAATAATTCATTTCAATTTTCCAAACTTTATATGGGCTAAATTTCGGAGCTGTGGATTAAGTGTTCGAATTGACGCATACACACACACACATAGATAGATATACGCTCGCACACACACAAGCAGAAAAAAGGTATCCAAAGAGACATGCATTTTTCTTTATTATTAGTAATAATAAATTCAATAATAATAAAAAGCAAAAGAAACAATTGGCTGAAGAATTTGAGCCAAAATTCTAATTTCCCGAAAAAATCATTCTTTTTGCACAAGTACAGAAAGCCTTAATGAAAAAGAATTTCTTTTTTTACATTTTAATAACAATAATTTCTTCTTCCCTCTCTTCTGGGAGACACAAGTTCATAAAATCTTATCAGCAATAATTATTTCTCCGTCTTCCGCGGCCGCATCGAAAACGTGCCCTTTCGCAGCTAATGAAAGCTAATCCAGACTGCACTCCTTGACGTCTGCATTTAAGGTGTATTTCGTCGGGAAGTTCTTAATTTAATTGTCGAACTTTCCAAGAGTGAAGTTAAATTAGTCCCCCAAAAACTTTCCGCTCTTTTAAATGAGAGGAGCAGTTATTGCTTTCCTTCCTCATTAGCAGCGGAAAAGTGCCTGGTTAATTTTTAGTAAGATACCACTGAAAACTGCAACGGTCATTAATCAATTAGTTTGCTTAGTTAATTAATTATTTGAGAAATTATACTTTGTGACCTGTTAAACTATAATGGTGTCGTAGTGAATGCTTTTCCTAAGGAAGTAATACAAATTAAACCCAGGAATCGAAATGCGCTTTTTCACACAATTTATTTGGACACAAATGGACACAGTTTTCTAAAGCATTTTCTGTTCCTTGATTAAAGTATGATTTTGAATCAACCTCAAGAAGTGATGCCCAGATTTACAGACTTAATGGGTGGTCTATCGCTATTATAGTCTTCTAATGCAATTTCTACCAACTGAATCAAACTGAAAATAATTTTTTAGACTCATTTTCACTTTCTCGTATGCAAAGTATAGAGAAAGTGAAGTAATCGTTGAAAAATTCAAAACTCGATATTGTTACGAATCTCCACGCTCTAGACATCCATGAGTTTGAAATACACATTTTTTGGAAAATGTCCGTCTGTCTGACTGTGACAAAGAAAACTTAAAAAACGCTTTAAGCTAGAAGGTTGAAATTTGGTATGTAATCTTTAAACCTAATTTAGAGTTTTCTTTCAAATTTTGAACAAAATATGCTCAGAGGAAGTTTGTCTGCATGTCTGTTTAAATATATTTTAACATGGTAGCTATAGAACTAAGAGAGCTGGATAGATAAAACACGATACTCAGAATTAACATCCATACTCTAGACATGTATCAAATTTTGAAAACTAAGAAACTTGTCTAGGATTACACGAAAGATTTGGTAAAAATGCTAAATTTACGCCAGAGATAAGTATTCCGTTACTATTTTAATCCAATGCTATGCATGGCGTTCTCTGGGATAACTCTTTTATTAGAGAGTATGCGAGAAAGTTTTTGAGAGACCACTCCCTTTGGTTTGACGCCTAACATTCACGATGTTATGCATCGTATAATTTCTGTTAGTAAATGCACCGTTTTGAAGAAGTATAGGGATTCTCTTAATTGATTTTAATTGGTAACGACAATTTAAAAACAATAAAAAAGTGGCCTTCCAATAAATATGCACTAAGTCCACATTCACGTCTGGGGGTTGCGAATCTGTAATCCTGAAATCGCAAAAATGAAATCTTACCACCAGAACTTTTAGACCTTTAGCTAGATTAAATAATTATCAAAAAGAAAAAAAATCAGAATAAAGAACAATTGTATGCTATTGTATTATTTATACTTAAGAAATACTACATTAATTAATGTTAGTACTAGTATCTGTTTAATAAACAAATTTATTTAAAAGAGTTTTCCAAAACACATTTTTATTATTGCACTGAAGGCATAAATTTTTAATATTATTTATTTCATTTTTAAACTTGATATTACTTCTTTCGCAAACTTTATCAGATGAAGAGGCAAGGAGGCAGGGGGGAGGGGAGATCGATGAAGAAGGAACAAATTTAGATTTTATAAATAATTAACTGATAATTACAATCTCAAAATATTGTATTACTATCGTGACTACAGAAATTTACGTAGTTTTAAATCATTATAACATTAAAAACTTCCAAAATTCCAAATTTATAAACATGGCTTACCTTAGATTCACTCAAGTTATGTAAAAGTATTAAGAAAACCAATTTGTTTGGGAATAAAATTTGACAATTCGATAAATCAAAATATTTTACAGGTATTCATTGACGCCATTGCTATTAATATATCTATACGATTTAAACAAGAATTATTCAAATAATAACAGCATTATTAAAATATGCCTAAAATGAATATCGAATATGGAAGAAAATATACTATAATGCCTTTAAAAAAGTTGAATCGGCGGTAAGAATTTCTATTATTTTAAATATATTAGAAAAATAGAGTAACGAATGTTTTTATTCAACTTATTACTAGGATGCTCAGACTGCTGTAATGTCTTTAGTAGCGGACAAATAATGATAATTGGAATTTAAAAACTAAAAACTAAATAAATTTTATACCTTTTGTAGTTCTGCCCAAAGTTAGTTTTAATTAATATTCCTTTCCGTTTCTTCGCTAGTTGGTTCCAATTGCATTCAAATTTTCCTGAAGTACTTTTAATAATTTTTCTACTGTTAATCTTATTTAATGTATGCCAATCTAAGTTAAAATTTATTTATTCTTGAAAGAAAAATGAAATATGTAATTCTATAAGGATGAAAAAAGTTTATCTTCTAGAAAGATATATATCGATTTCATGTTTAGTGGATATCTAAATTAATCATAATTAACTGATATAACTCATAATTAACTGATATCATTTATTAGAGTTTAAATGTTGATGAATAACCAGAAATTTCTTGCTTTCTCGCACACGAAGAAAAATTATTAAAATCGTAAAAAAAATAATAATAATTAATTGGAAGTTTTGATGAATCAAAATATTTATATTTCTCCGAATCTAAAAAAACGTATCCTTGTAATCATGCCTTTCTTATCGATGAAAAAGATAACTCAAAAACCTTTTGATTACCGCTTGATATATGAGCTTCGGATTAAATTTCTAGATTTCTGTCAAATTATTTAAAAACTCCATATAAAGGAAAATCTATAGTTTTGAATATAAGTTAACACGATAAATACAAGAAGAAGAAAGGTTGATAAATAAAATCTGGTTCATAGATTTAATTTAAAATGTAAATATCTAGTATGTCTGAACATATAAAGTGAACTTTGATGTTCAGACTTCCCTTTAACATTAATCTTGCAAACTGCACATATAATAAACAAAATTATGCAATTAAACATTTGATAAAACAATGAAAACTGTTTGAATTTCATTGTAAAAAACTTAAAATATTTTTGAAAAATTATACAAAAAGTAATATTAAAAAATTTCAGCTTTGTAATTGGAAAGAAATCATGGCAATCAATTTTATATCATTAAACTTATAAATTTGTCTTGAATTTTCAAATGTTGTAAAATTATGTAATTACTTTTGCGTATTAATATTTAAAAAAAAATTGGATAATTTTTTATTAAGTGGTGTATTTAAAAAATTTTAATCGTTTCAGAGTGCAAAGTTTTGCACTCCAAAGCGTATTTCAAACCAATTTAATTGCTTCAAGTCAGACTCCTTAGATGCACAAGGCGCAAACACACAGACACATTCCATTTTAGTATTAATTGAGAAAAAAAAACAAATATTATATGCAAATCAAGTATATGATTTTTTTTTATTCTTGCATATAATTTGCGAATAATTACACAGTTTAATGATGTTTAAAAGTTTTAAGAAATATTTTAGAATTTTAATGCCATTGGATCTATGAATACATTATAAAAAGAACTTTTCAGTCCATTGATTCATATTCTATTTAAAGCTTTATCAATAAAGTATTTTTCTGAAGATCATTAATAAGCAGAATTAAGATTTATACGGTAATGTTTGGAAAATATAATAAATTGTAACATCTTTAGTTATTTAATACATGAAAGCTGAACAAGATGTAATTGTTTATAGTTTATGAAATAAAATTTTCTTCTTGTTCAAATAATTTTTACAGAAGCAATGCCAAATCAAATATCTATCAAAAAGAAAATATGTTTTCTAAAAAACAATGTTTTAAATAATTTAAATCTAAATAAAATTATGGAACTAAATATTTTATTAGCTTAAATATTCTTTAATTACCTGAAATAATGTTAAAAATAAATTAAATATGATAAATCGATTTTTGCAGTTCTTATAATTTTAAAATACTAAGTCATATTTCCGATTATTCTATTTTTAATATGTTGTCACATATTCTCATTTAATTTATTTTTAGAATGTTTTACTTCTCTTTGTAAATTTATCTGCCCATTTTTTATAATTCATTTAATTTATGGTAACATTTCCAGGAAACTGAGTGTCTTTTAGAGACTGTTTTCTAAGAATTAATCTCATTATTTCAAAAATAGATAAAATAATGTGACCGAACGTATTTTTTAAAAAAATATTATCGCTTAAAAAATAGAGTGTCGTATAAAGCTTTCAATAAAAAGTTTTATGTTTGATTTTTAAAAAAATTTTATTACTGAATTTTTACCCACCATTCTAGCAACTGAATAATAATATTAATGTTCCCAAATATTATTTAGATGTAATATTACATTAAAGAACCATCTAAATAACAATTTTCAGACTTTTTTGGTTTGAAAAACTTTGCAGAAAAATGTTAATGCTGAATATTCGAAATCTTTTATTCCTTTCTAAATAATTGGTTGTTTTCAATATTCTAGTGAATTTCATTCTAAACGAAAAAATTCTATCTACTACAATCCAAGTATTTGCAGAAAATCCAAAATGTAGAAATATAAAATTGCATTCCTATTTGCATAATTATACCTATTTCATCGAGGCAATTTAAAAGCAGTACAGAAAATTTTCTCTAAATAATTTTTTTTAAATCAGAATGTTTTAGAATTTTAAAAGTTACTTTAATCATTGGAGGCAGTTATGCAATCGGTAACCAACTGATGATTTATTAGGGGGTGGTGGGGTAAGATTTTGAACATTGTTGCAATTTATATTTAAATGAAATATTAGGCATGTAAAAAGAAATAATACATAAATTTGCCCAAAAGAGTTCTCCCTTTACTATTTTTAATTATTTTTGTTTGAAACTTGAATCCAAACATTGTAGGATGTATAGAAACATAGGCTGTCAATCCCAAAATTATTTAATCTATTTAATCTCGAGATTTACTGTTTTTTAAACTCATAATTAATTAATGCTGTAGATACGAAATTAAAGTTTAAGTAATTTTATTAATTAATTATCAACTGGTATTTTAGTTATGCCCATACTAAAATGATTCACTGTCATCGAGAATACACAAGTGTAGAAAATTTCAAATCTCAAACATATTACGACGTGAATGAAAAATTGACTTAAATATTTTCTGCATACTGATGCGGATTAAGTAAATTAAGTAAAAAAAAAGTATATATGGTATCCAAATATGTGGTATCCAAGTATATATGGTATCCACTAAGCCTTACATGAGAAAAATATTTTAAACTAATTACGGATTACGAGATAATTTTCTGCAAAAATATTAATCCCTTTTTATTAATAATCATTCATTTTATTTTCATTTAAGCAAAATTAATGGGAAAATATTAGCAAACGATTATAATAAATTTAGAAGATAAAAAGCATAAAATTGGATTATGTAGCGGAAACGATTAACCTTGTTACTATCACTATAACCATATTATGCACGTTTGATGATTACGCCTATCTTACTCAAGACTAAAGGAAATATTTACTCATACCATAGTGAAATAACGATAACACTTACTTTCCTTAACATTCTTTTACTAAATAATGCATATCGTTATCCAGATTGCATGAGATATATTTAAGGTTATATTTATGCAGCTGCGCTGGCAGCATCTGGTATTTGCCCTGAACTGATGTTAGTTTAAACAAAGTCCCGGTTCCCACATTTATTATCAAGCGCGTCTCATCGGAGAAGATAGAGTTGATTGCTTATTTATAAAAATATATGATAACGTAGAATCGTAAACCGTTATCATACTTCCAGTTTGTTCATATGGGTTCAATACTCTTTACATGTTGAATACTTATGAAACGAGCCGAAATTCGCGCCAATTATTACCAAGTTCCGCAATCTGATGACTTGGTTTTCGCCAAGATGGCGATTAGCAGATAAATTTCACATATTTGAAAGATTACAGTTTGCGGTACATCTCGGTTGTAATGGCGGTCAAAAAGGACTAAGGACTAAAGGACAATATGGCGATTTCAATCGTCAAACTATAAAGCATGTGAATCGCACTTCAAAATTTTTAATGATAAATAAAATTGTGTATATTTTTATAATTTGGCAAAAAAATTTTCTTGGCGCTTGGCCGTTAAAATTAAATTGCACCCAATTTGCTATTAATCATTGTAAGCAACTTCTGGCGAGAATAATGGAAAACCAAACCGATTAATTTATAAATAGTTCGAATGAAATATTCTATAACAGTATAAACTATATGTTAAACTATATATTAAATCAAGAACATTGTATATTAAATCGAGTGTTATAGATGAAAATGTTTGATTCATTCGAAAGAGGGAGATAAAAGAATATGTAGAACATAGTTAAAAATTAATGAAACTACATCAAATAATTTGATAATGACTCTACATATTGTTAGGATTATTTACGTCTCTATCAATGCATTATAGCGATAAGAATAATTTAAACAAAATTAAAAGAAAAGCCTCATTTATTTAATTATGACATTTTTATACCATTATTTCACACAGGTTATATTATTTTGGCGTATTATCCATTGGAATTATAAAATTTAATACGTTATTAGTCTTTCAGTTTGAATGGAAGGCAAATGCTTAATCTTTAAACTATTCCTTTTAGCCATATAACCTAAACCATTTCCGTATAAATTAAAATAATTAGTTAACTGCCTGTATGAAGGTATCAAAATGTGATACAGAAATTAAAAAAAGGAAGTACTAATACAGAGATGTCATCCGCGTATCTGCCGACAGCTAAAAAAATTCCATCCAAAGATAAATTTAGTGTAATTTCATATGAAATTTAAATAAATCATTTATAACTCTTTCTGGTAATGTAATTTAGATGTAAATATTTAGTTATTAAATTAATTTTTAAAATATTTTTTTTCTTTTCATTTTTAAGTATAAATAAATTATTTGGTTCACTATTTATTAAATTATAACAAGTTAAATATTTTATTAAAATTTTCTAGTAAAACATTTTTAATGGCAGCAGTCTTTAAATTATCATTAAGTTAAATTCATAATATTCATTACCTTCTTAAGTGACACATGGCTTTTCTTTTTCCCTTGAAGTTTTGCGGTTTGAAGATTTCCACTAGGTAAGAAGAAATTAAATTATATTTCATTCATAGGTGAAAAATAACTGTACCTTTTCTGCGCAATGAAATGCAAAACGATACAATGAGCAAGGAAGTGGGCAGGATCAACATTGTCTGTTTTTGCTAGTATAACATATGTAAAACTTATTTGTAGCGTATTTGGAAAAACTATTCAGTTTCTTTATATATTTCAGCTAGTACAAATACTCTGTCATTAAATTAAACAGATTCATTTCTTATCTTATAACTTTAAATGAGCAATTCTTGTATAAATAAAAAAATTATTTCGTGTATCTCAGAAATGATTCTAAAGATTTGGGCCAAATTTCATATTTATACAAGGTTTTGCTTTTTAAATTTATCTATATAGGTGTCTTTTCTGAAGAAACAAAATTTTACACAAAAAACTGCTTTTGTGATTAACTATTGGAGCCTTTTTCTATCTGCTCCCATGCTGACAGTGTCATATAGCGCCATCTCGTAAAATTTTGTGGTACTTCCATTGTTGCCATAGGGTGATAGCCTACTGATGCCTCAAAATTGTGTGAGATGGCGCTATATGACATTATCCAAGTATGAATAGTTCCGCTCACATCCGATAGCAAAGCAACAATGCAATGATTGTGTTAACCAATTCAAATAATATGTTAAACTGAGTGCATTCGTGATTATTTTTATTTAAAGAACCAGTTCACATGTAAGTAAAATTTAAAAAAAAATATTCATATATAATCAGTATGTGATTTGTGTCTAAATATTTTCTTTAAAAAAAAAAAAAAAAAAAAAACACGATTTTAGATTTTTTAAAAATTTTGCCTAGAGAAACCTGTTTTTGCTGGTACTTATAAGATTATGTGACATTTTTTATGTTAAATTGCAGATAGTTTAGACTTCGACCTTTTGCTTATTATATGAACGGATATATGCTGATCGGATTTATTGTGCATTAAGGAAGATTGCAATTAGCAACTACACATGCGACCAATGGAAAATACGGAATTTTTAGCCAATGAACTTAAAAACGAAAACGAATGCTTTCTATTAAAAAAAAATACTTTTAAGTTTGCAATATTTTGATGTTCGGTTCAATATTACTGTTCAGGTTATCGCCCAAAACTCTGGTGTACTTTTGGCGACTACCTTGTAGGGCAGATTGATTGCAATTGATTTTTAAAAGTCTGTATGTGATGATTATTACTTCCACGTATACGCAGTATAGAGAAAATATAGTAATCGTTAAAAAAATTCAAATTTGAGGTTTTGAGAAATTTTTATATCTCCGACTTCCCTGAGTTAGAAAAATACATTTTTGGAAAATGTTCATCTTTGACAATGATAGCTCAAAAACACTTTGAGCTACAAGAATGAAATTTAGTATACAATCTTTAAGCCGAATTTGAAGATTTCAGCCGAATTTTAAACAAACTCCTTTCAAAGGAAGTCTGTCCGTCTTACTATTCGAATGTAATTTAACAAGATAAATACAAAACAGAGAGAGCTAGATAGTTAAGATTCAGTACACAAATTTAACATCTTTAGTGTAGACACAATTAAATTTTTGAACCAAATGCAAAGTCTAAAATCCTAAAAACGCGATAGCTAAAAAACGCAACCAGTTTAGTATATAAAATTTTTTAGGGATTTTATAACAAAAAGTGCAGTTTCTTGTCAAAATTTTTTGGAAAAAATGTATCTAAATCACAAATTTTATTTTCAGATGATATTACCTCAAGTCAGGATTAATCGCCAAATAACATAGGCGAAACGATAGATTCAATAAAAATGCTACATTCACACAAAAGGTTAATATTTCCTAACTATTGTACACCAGTGCCGTGCTAGGAGTTTTCTGGCATAACACCTTTATTAGAGAGCATGCGAGAACGTTTTGAGAAGACTACTCCTACTGGTTAAAAGTGAATTACAGTGGCAATATCAAATGGCTTCATCAACCGAAAATGGTGAGTTTAAGCGAAACATTTAGTATATTTTCACAAAAAATATCAAATTTCAAATCCAAAATAAGAAATGAAAAATACATTCATAACTAAGCATAAAAAATAATTTATATCTATTCAATGGCATTTAACTTCAAAAGGAAATAAATAGGATGTCTAGACTATCTTTTGTTTTTAGTCAATATAGAAAAGTAATGGAAGAACGGTAATGAATGATTTAAAAGTTTGAAAAGTTTGCAAGAAAATTCCAAGTTCTAATTCAGCAAAGCATCTGTCTTAGGATCTTGAAGAAGTTTAGTTCTAATTTATTACTGATTTGATCAAGATTGGAAGCAAGTTACGATTTATTCAGTTAAAAGTCAAACACGGTTATTCAACATCAAAGCGCAGAATTTAAAATTGAAGTTTCAGCTGGAAATCTGGTACAATGTGAAGTCCTCAAAAGTTTCTTATTTCAAAGTGTATTGCAAAGACTAGAAAAGTTTTTTTATAGCATTAAATGCATTTTCATATTGAAATTTCTAAAAGTAAAAATGCAGCAATTTTTAGTAAATGGATATTTTTGGAAAATATATTTTTCAAACTATGTCGAATTAAATTTTTTTTAAATGCTTTTTCATATTGTCAGACATCAAAATTTCTCTGAAAATGATTTGGTACTATTAAATTTTGAATTTTTGTTACTCTTGGAAATGTTGTTGAGATTCGTTCTACAGTTAATTCACTTTGCAATAAATTTGTAAATGCATGTGTTTATGCTGTAGTAATAATTTTATACGTAGCTGTATCTAGCATTTTTTCGATTTACGATTAAAAAAAAAAGTTTATGAATGCTTTTTCTCAATAAATTTGTATAATAGAACCTAATTTTTATTTAACTTCGTATGATAATGAGTAAAATCAAATGCGCTATTATCCATTTAAAGCATTATTATCCACGTGCTCTTCCATTTAAAGGATTGTGTTCAAAGTAATATATATCTTCTGTTCGATATACAAGCTAATATAATAAGTTATATTTATGGAAATACGTTCTGCATTTAATTCGTTTTGCAATAAATTTGTAAAGGCACGTTTTTATACCGGTAGCAATGATTTTATACACTGCTATCCACAAAGATATAGTAGTATTTTTTATGCGTTTTCCCATTTATGATTTTTTTAAAAAGTCGACGAAATTTTTTTCTTTAAAATTGTAGAATAGTCCATAATTTTTATTTAATTTCGTAGTCTAATGTTACAATCAAATGCCCTAGTTATGCCTCTTTTATTTAAAGGATTGTGCTCAAAACAGTCGAACTGGCAGTTTCATATCCATTCTAATATAACAAATTATATTTATAGAAATCGGTGAGTTTTGAATTAGTATGCATTTGCAAATAGGCCTGACAGGTTACATGTAAAAATCAATAATTTGTTTTCAAACTATTTAATTCTAAAAGTTTGTTTAGTTAAAAATGCTTAATTTGTAATGATAAAAAAAGTATCTTAAATTAATTTGTTATAATTCAATGAATTTTTTTGACTATCAAGTCAACAATGCGCGCGTAAAAGAGTAATCATTTACCCATTTTTTTATGGATTTCGCTTGCACTTAAATACTGATATAATAATACTATAGTAGTGATATGAAGATCATGTATAGAATTTGTAGTTATACTAACTGATGCAATTTGATATTTATCTGCAATTTTGGTATGGAAGACTTAAAAACAATTGAAAAAATACCCCTATTTAGTTCTAAAATGTGGGAGATCTAAATAAATAAATAAATAAAAATGGTAGTACACGTACATATCGACGCCACCTTTTACGGCGATTGCATTCCTCCCCTCCGTATACGTGAAAGTGAAATTTATGCGAAATCTTATTTAACATTCTTTAAACAGAATTAGGTACATCTTAAACAGTGTTAAGGGCTTTTTTTTAAAATTAGTACTTCATCATATATGCCTGATTTTGACACTTAATGAAGGAAAAAATTTGTAGTGAGCGTGATTCTGAGCATGCGTCTTAGGAACTGACAATCTCTAGCTTTAATACTTATACAAGGAATTTAATTAAACTGCAAAAAGTCAATGACTTTGATTTTTACCAACAAAATGGGTAGCTTAATCATCCTTTTGAATGTATGTAACATAAATATCAAGTAAATATCATCAAATTATTTTATTTCTTTTCCCATCTCTCAATTGAAAAATTTTTTAGCATTCAGTTCTTCATTTAGTGAAATTTTCATGTTATACACTCTGCTGTGGATAGGTCACATTTTTTTTCACTGAAATATGCATATTTAAATATTAATAAATAAAAATTGCATGATAAATAATAAATTACATCTTTTAATATAAACCCCTGAATGGAATGTAGAATCAACAAGAAGAAACGAAAACGATGAGCCTTAACATAATTATGCTTATATAAGAAAAATATCCATTGATCCGAGATAAACATTAACAGAGTTGTTCTACATTGCTATTATGTCTACAAAAGTCTATTTATACAAAATAAATAAGTAAAACAAACATTCGGATATATTCAAGATACGACGTAGCGTTTTATATTTCTGCCAATAATATGAGGGATGATCGATAAAATCCTTTGAAGCCTTCAAACGTCATCTCGTATAGCCAGGGAAGTAATGCATTTATTTGTAAAACTACTGTGCCGGATTTATTGAGATTAGTTATTTCGCCCTTAGCGGCGAAACAAGGAAGTTTCATAAGGAATTAAAAAAAAGGATATAAGTCAATAAGTCCAATTAAAAATATGCATTATATACAAAAATAAAAATGCAGAAAAAATTTCATGGAGTTATCTGTTAAAAGGACAAAATTAATCGCTATTAAAATTATGAATTTTCCCTTATTTGAAAAGGGATATTTATAAGATTTTAAATCATATATATTCTCATGTATTTTCATATAGTTTTTCCAAGTTAAACCATGGCAAAATGAAATTTAACCAACGAAAAAAAAAACATAAATAATTTTAAAATAATTTAATTTAATAATTAAATAAGTTACTTAATTTTTAATTAAATAATTTAAAATAATTGTATTTCAAATGGTGGAAAGCGCATAATTTTAATTGCAAAGATTTCTGCCAATTTTAAAGATATCTCCATTAAACGTTTTTCGGTATTTTATTATGCTATAAGCACACATATTTTGAACAGGATGTATTAAATGAATGATGTATTCAATGAATGTAACAGGATGTATTCAATAAATTATAGTTACTTAGTTAGTTTATATAGTTAGTTTACAATATACTACAGACATACATTACTTCTATAGCTATACGAAATGCCGTTTTGAATTAAAAAGGATTTTACAAATCATCTTGTATTTAATCTTGGAGTCTAAATTTTCTAAACCATTAGAAATGGTCTTTTTGCCGGTTCTTTACATGAAAAATGTTCTAAATGATGTAAATAATTATATTTTAAGTTAATTGATTCAATTATCGTACTGGTAAAAATATATAATGTCTTAATTTCCATCTAGTTCACTGGTTCGGTTAATCAAATTTAGTAAAATATTCTTAAAATATTAAATTCTTTATAAAAATAAAATCGTACATCTGCGGTAAATCCGAATACATGATTGAATGCCATATTTTAGAATGAAATTTCTCCATTTCAGTCCGCCAGTTAATGTATCATACCTCCTATTTGCCGAATGTGATTGCCTGCATAAAGTGAGACTGGTTTGAAAACTTGGTTTCTGTAAAAGTGCCATGAAGAATAAAATGATAAAATTAAGCTTCTTATTTTCGAATGAAACTTACAGTTCAGCATTCAGATTTGTAGTATACACATACAAATTGTCAAGTATGACTAAAATTAAAATAAAACATCAAAAACGTTTACAAAATAGGCAATATAGAAACTATAGTAGATATACAAAAATAATTTTAATTTTAAAAATTTTTTTATAATTTAATTTTAATATCATTAAAGATTTCGTTAACTTGCTTATGAATTTTTTTAAAAATATTATTCCACATTATCTATTTATGAAAAGCTGACACCAAAGAAATAACTAAAAGTTTTTCTTATCGGTAATATTTAATTAGCTTAGTTGAAATTTCCATTTCGATTTGCAGTAATTTATCACAATGACTGCTGCATAAAAACAATTCTGCAAAAGTGATAAATTAAATAGCGAATATTTTATCGAATATTTATTGAATATTTTTAATATAATATATTATTATATTGATTATAAATATATATTGAATATTTTTAAGGAAAACACAAAATAATTTCAAATAAATATTAAAGCAGAAAATGAAAATAAAAGTGAAGAAGAAATTTTGTTGATTGTTTTGTGTAATTATTTCCAGCAATACTGTAGATAAAACTGAAATCTCTAGAGAAAATAAAATGTTCGAAAAAGAAAAAAAATATCAGATTACAAAAAACTAATTTCATAGTATGTTTTCTGGATTGTATTTAGGATGAAAAGTTTTAACATAAATGGATATTTATAATTAAAGTTTAAATTGGATTAATTAATTAGATATATAAGATTTCATGCAGCTAAAATGGACTCCACAACCATTATAAATTAAATTAAGTTTATACAGAAAAAAAATTCTCAGATATTATTAATATAAAAATTATGAGTCTAGAAATAATAATAATTTTTTTTCTATACCAAATTAAGACATTCCAAAGTATGAAAATTTTACTACTTTGTCTACAAATTTTGCCTAAATATCATGGCTATTTCACATTCAAATGCTTTTATGCATATTTAATTTTAAATTTCATAAACTTTATGTTATGAAATTCAAATCCATTATTTTGCAACAAAAAGAACACATTTCTGGTCAGTGAATATAAGTAGTTTAATTTAATTAGTATTTATAAAATTTTAAAATAATTTTTCTAGAATAAATCAGTTATTAAACATGTAATAATTAATAATAAATATGATTAAATATTTTCTCTCACCTATTTAATATTTCTATATTTTCTTATTTTTGCAGTAAATTTATCAAATTATTTTAAAAAGGAGATCTTAAAAATAAATTTTAATAAAAATATTTTATTATAAAATTGTTATTGAAAAATTACTTTTTAATAATCATTTTTAAAAATTACATTTCTTACTTGAAATTCGAAAAGTTTTTGAAAAGTTATTGAATTCATGTTTATTTAAATACTTCTACCAAATTAATATTTCTGTAATTCCGAATATATGCAGTTCCAACCAATACAAATAAATGTGCATTTAAATAAATTAGGCTGCAAAATAATTTGATTGAAATTTCAGATGGAAAAATTATTATTTTCATTATTTCATTGAAAAATGACTATAAAAATTAAATTAAAGTAATAAGGAAAATTTTAAAATTCGTAATTTGATTCAAATATAACCAAATATTTACGATTTATGTTTCTTCTATTGAATATTTTTATATGTTTGAATTTTATCATGAAAGCATCCATTTCCTTAATGAAATGTATTCTTTAAAAAAATCTAAATGGATAATTACTATTCTTAGATCAAATTTAACGAGTTTGTCACCAATTAATTGGAAGAATAATGAAATATTTTTTCCATTTAATAAATGCATATTTCCCAATTTATGAAGGGAATCTATCAAATTATTCAAAGAAATGCATTAAAAAATTTGGAAACTATCAATAAAAAATAAGATATTCCAAAAAAATCAAATGAATTGTTTTATTTCAAATTCCAACCACACTTATCTGCAGTAAAAGTAGAGCATTTTTCAACAATAAAAGAAAAAAAGTTTTGTTCATTGATCTTTTCAAAATTGATTTTTTTTGCAAACTGAATTGATTTATAATTAAGAATTTTATACCCGATTCTGCATTTTCATATTTCTTAATTTATGCTGTGAATCTACCAAATTATTCAAAGAAAAGAATTAATGTATAATTTTTCAGAATTTTTTTTATATAGAATTCGGCATACTTTAGAACTTCAAGCGAGTAATTTTATTTCTATCAGCAAATTCCCAGTTTGGAAACTTTTAAAACTGCTTTAGGGCATTGCGAAAATCAATAAGAAAAGAGGGCCATGGATTCTAAACTTTCATGTCACCATGACTGAAAAATTGAATTCAAAAATATTATAATACAATAAACAATAAAAGTTTTAACTCTATTGACAATACTTTAGATTTATAACATATTCATCTCCACAGCGTTTCGAAAAAGAATTTCTCCAAAGTCGTCTTAAGACTTTAGCAGGAAATATTTCCTTTATTCCAAGAATTTTCCAAACACTTGATTTTCTTCCTCCTCCCTCTTGCTACCCTCCCTACGCAAAAGACTTTCCTTTATTTGATTTCAGTTTCTTATTATATTTGAGTTCAAGATTATTTTATTTCCTTTGGCAATAGTAGAGAGCTTCTCTAGTTTTCCCGCCAGAAATCTTTTCAACTTATTTTTTTTTTCTTTCGAAAATTTAAATCTCTATATTGTTGTAACTCCTCCTTCAACACCATTTTCTTCTGTTTTTTTAATCAATTTTCTCGACTTAATCAAGAATATTTCCCTTTTTTTCAGTCTCAATGCTCGCAATTTTCCATTCGAAGGATCTTGTAAATGCTCTTTTCACTTTCCATGATACGGTGGTATTAGATTAAGGCTGGAGAATTTTCTGGAAATAGTTTTACTCCTTTCAGAATTTTCTAGGAATTTTTTTTTGCTTCATTACTCCTCAACAAGAAGACTTAACAATCAACTGAAGAAAAGGCATTAGGATTTTCTCAAGTTAATCTACGAAAAAACAGTTTTATTATCGTTTCAGCAATTCTGCAGCCATAAACGTTAATAAAAGAATTAACTGATTGGAAAGTGACTTGCTTAAACTGGAAGCGAATTGAGGGAGCAAAACTTTTAATTACTGTTTAATTTATTTATTATCTAAATAGCTTTGGTTCCTCAATTTCATTTGGATGTTAAGTTTCTGTAACGTTAAAGTATTAGTTTAAATAAAGGTTGAGTATTTTTTTGTGTATCATGATAAATAATTATATTCCATTAATAATATAATATGAGAAATCCTATCATATTTCCAGCCGTTTTGTAGTGAATATATAAGAAATCAAAAAATCCTGTTTATTTATGCATTTATTAATTGTTCACATATAATGGAATTAATTATAATGCTTTTCAATAATATTTTAATTTATTTATAAATTATGAAAAACAATTGAGTATCTATTAGGCTTATTTGATATGCATATATTTGAGTTTATTATTTCCAGCTAGTTGTCTTTTGGTGACCTAGTGGTTCCCCAGGAAGATAGTTATATTTCATTTCAGTAAAATACTATAAATTTACAACTTCCTTTCCGTGATTATGTGAAATATTCAGACAACAAACTGTATTGATTATGTAAAATAAAAATTGAGCCTAATAAAATTAAGCCTTTAAATATTTGTTTTAGTAATCTATTTTAAATTGCATTTTGTCTTTTGCAATAATGTACTTCACTTTCTGATTTCTCATGAAAACCTTTCAGATAATTTGCAGAAACATTCTTTTTTAGCTTTCAGTATACACATAAATAGTTTACGAAAAAATGAAACTGATTTGAATTTCATTTTAACAAAACAATTTTTTGTTAAAAATGTTACAAAATATAGTGTGAAAGAACTGTACAGCGATTAAATTGTTATCATTAAAAAATAATTTCCCTCGAAGTCCATATTCGCATCTTCTAAAGTATATCTGCACCGAATTTTAAAACATCTAAGCCTAATTAATCGTCACAAGTCTAATTAATCGTGTGTCCTGTAAATTACCAATACATTTCATTATTTAAAGATTGGATCCATTAATACATTACACATTTCATTTTCTAAAGATTGAATGTTGTAAACAATAATTCCTGATATATAGAGGTGTGTGTGTTTTTTTTTTAATTTTTTGCACATTTTGAATATCTTCTATAACAAAATACTATTTTCAAAACTAACTTATCAGTTAATCGATTGCTTTAATTGAACACTAATTCCATACTGAAGGCACCATTTGATAATCATTTCGAGGCCTAATAAATTTAAAAGTCCAAATATTTTAAAAAGATTTCATTATGTTTATAATAAGGGATTAAAAATTAAAGACTAAAAATGGGCAACAATAAAAAGTATTTCTACTTTACAATACACTGGTAACATTATATTTTTATATACCTTTTTATTAACTTTAGATAAGATAAGAATAATAGATAAGATGGAAAAAGAAATTATGTGTCGAATTAGACATAAATTTCAAAATGAGATACAACATTCGAGTAAAGTCTTAAAAAGTTATCTTAAACTTAAAAATAATAATATTAATAATTGCACGTCTTATTTTCGTTATTATGATCATTTTGAATTTTTAAGGAGGATTATATAAAATTACGTTGTGTCAAAGTTATTTAACTCTTTGTTTGAAACGGAAGAAGAGTAATAGGTTCTTAATCAACTAATGGGAGTCAATGAATTTCCTACAACTATCATAATCGGAGAGCTGCAAGTTCGAAACTTGTTTTCATGGCTTGCATACAGGTATGGTGCAGAGTCGATCGTTCTTTTAATTGGAGTTAATGAAAGATTTAAAAAAAAAGGCAGTGCATGTGTAAAAACCTTTTTCTCATATGACCACGATTCTACATTACAAAATCATTTCAAAAATACCTTGTATCCATACTATGATTTTAATATATATTGTCTATTTATTGCGAAGCAATTCTTTAATGGCATACATTTCATAGGCTTTCTGTTTTTTTTTGTTTGTTTTTTTCCCCTTAGATATTTCAAAATACGTTTATTTCTGTGATTCTTTTCGTTGAATTGCTATTTTCCAACTACACTGCAGGAAGCTGCTCTGGCATTAGTAATATAAAGAATTTTATTAAACATAAAAAAATTCATTTATGGGAAACAAAAGTGCTGTTTAACTTCAATGAAGCCATAATTTTTATTTTAAAAATTTAGTGAAGGAACTTTGTATTATAAAAAAAGAATATTGCTGAATGTTCAAAAGAAATGCATTTCAGCTGTCAAAAACCTTCTTATTAATTACAGTTTGAACGTAAATAAATAGTTTTTAGTTTAATAATGACAAATTATTTTTTCCCTCTAGAAAAAAGTATACATTTTATAAGTCATAAATTATATCCGCAAGGCAACATTAATATATAGAGCATAATTTCATGCACAAAAAGAACCATTTCATTTTCAAATACCTATTGTTTCAAATTTGCATATGCATTCATATTAAGAGGGGGGGCAAAGAGGGAAAATGTTCATTAAAGATCATTTCCCTGCTTAGTGGTACCTGCAGTAATGCAAACAAATGAAATGAAACTAATTTCATATGTAGACTATAGAAGTCAAGGGGAGGTACGTTCCATAAAATGAGCAAGCATAACTGAACTCACCCAATCCATCCGAAGACATACGTTTAAATTGAATAACCAGACATCGCAACAATAATAGGTGAAAATTATGGTAGAGTCCGAAGGATCATCACTGCCTACGGTACAACCTCTCCCGTAAGAAGTATGTTCTATCATCGGTAGGGGATGACTCGACCCCACACCATTATCATACCCACTAGCATGGCTAAATCAATCCCCATAACAGAAACATCTCATCTACACATATGAAGAGTTCCACAAATGCAGTAAAAGAGAAAAAAATTGTGATAAATTAAATTTTAATGCCCTCAAAACGAAAATGCATCAGTAATTAAGATGAATTCATGGGAAGTGAATTATACAAGATTTTATTGGTGTTCGAATGATAAAAATTGCATACGCAGTGATGACTGATATACAGTATGAAATTTGCAGAAAATAATATTTATAATCAATATTAGGCTCTCTTGCCCGTATGAAGCATTTTCATTCAACTGACTTTTTCTATGTACAATATCAAATGCTTTCAACTATATTAGAGACATTTCTTTTAATTTCTTATTTCTATATTTATTTTACGAATTACTCGTTCTATGCTTTTTATGGTTTGTATATAAAATTTGGTTTCATTCCGTTTATTCATTTTAACTGTAGATAACCTCTAAATCAAGAAAGTTACTTTATCCTCATCTTGTATGCATATGTTCATGTTGCAAAAAGATATCAACGGTTCCATCATAATAATTTGAATAGTCTTTGAAAATCCCGTCTTCGGTAGGGAATAACTCGAACCCACACAATTATTATACCTACTAGCATGGCGAAACCCAATCAACATACCAAAAGTTTCTTCCGTATATGAAGTGTTCCTTGAGGGTATTCACAAAAAGAGCAAAAAAAGGGGGAAAATTTACAGGATTTTAGGGCATTTAGAATGAAAATGCATCAATATGAATGCATATGAAATGTATTATGCAAGATTTAATTCATTTTTGAATGATACAAATTATGTATGCAGAAATTAATGACATATTCCAGTAAATAACATTAATTTCCAGTAAATAACATTAGGGCGCCTGCCTATATGCAATATTTTCATTTAACTGACCTGTCCTATGCAAAATCTCAAATGTATTTCTCTTAATTTTTTTTTTCTTTATTTATTTTACGCATTCATTGCTTTATGTTTTCTGCGGTCTGCATATAAAATCTGGTTTCATAGCGATTATTCGTTAACTGTAGATACCTCCAAATAAGAAGAGTTATTTTATAGCCATCTTGTATATACATATGTTTATACTCCAAAAAGACATCAACAGATCCAATATAATAATTTGAATAACTTTTGAGATGCAAATTCCGAATTTAAGCAGAATGTTATAACATGTAACTGCATTTATAGGTGAAAGAAACAAACATTTCTTAAAGAAGTTGCAGATTTTTCACAGAAGTACAAATAAGCTTCAAGAAATTACTTTTTCAACAACAACAAAATAAAAACAAAAACTCAAATTTTATATTTGCTATGGTATTATAAATAAGACTGACATACATTCAGTACATACACATAATTTTAGTCCTTGCGGTTACCATATCAAATCACGAAATCTAATTCTTAAATATTACATATCACGAAAAAGACATTTTACTCATGCAAAACAATAAGAAATTTCAAAATAACATTTGATTTCTTGAGATACCGTACTTTGATATAATAGTTTTCTGTATGTTTGCTATGGTGTGACGTCACCAAATACGCTCTGGACTCGCGCACGCAATTTAATAACTACGATTATCTTAAAATTGTGCATTTCAACCCTTCCCACGGGCGCTTTTATTACAAATTCTTCCTGGCTAATTTTCCAGAAATTACTGTCACGTATTTTGCCACATTTAACTCTTAAACGGTGAGGATTTAGGCAAGTTTAGAGAATTCGCCATGATTGACCACATCAGCGAACTCCATTGAAGCTCACAATCTGTACCTAAAATGCCCGTAATATCAGTAATAATAATTGTGCGTTCTGCGAACAATAGACTTCGCGCCTAACAGATATTTTCTTTTAATATTTTTCAGAAAATTATAGTAAAACGTCTGCTTTTATGAGTATTAAATAATTACAATCAAATGCCTGATTTTATCATTATTAATAAAATTATAATTAAATGTCTATTTTTATCAGTTTTACAATGATCACAATTAATTGTCTGCCATTATCAATCTCAACAAATTTGCATTTAAATGCTTTTTCATCAGTTATCCCAAATTTTTAATTAAATGTCAGCTTTTATTAATATTAAAAATATTTCACTGTTACCAAAATTATTATTAAGACTTAAAATTACTGCAATTATTAAAAAAAGTACTTGAAATTACTGAAACTTAAATGGATCTCAATTCTAAATTGATTTGCTAAATATTAAACCATTAAAATGGTAGCTATTTTGAAAGGAAATTTAAAATGCAGAAAACATCTTACGTATATATAGATAATTATGATTTCAAGGGACATTTATTTCAAATCCAAAAAATAATTAGTTCAGTTGTGTTAAGTTTACATGTCAGTTACGTTAAGTATTAGTTAACTTTTAATGATAAAAAAAAATTACTGAAAAATTTAAAATTATTGAAAATTCTGAAGACTGAAAATGCTGAAACTTTAATGGGTTTAAACTCACTACTGATTGGCCAAGTATTGAAACAATTAAAACAGACGCTATTTAGAAATGAAATATTTTTTTAAAGAAATCTTTTTTATGTATATGTAGATATTTATGGATTCACGGAATATTCAAGTGAAATCAGAAGAAAATCGATCAATACATTTAGTTACGTTAAGTTTATGTGTCAGTTACATTAATTATTAGTTACGTTTAGTGGTAAAAAATTACTGAAAAATAAAAATTATTGAGATATTTAAAAAAAATAAAATGACTGAAACTTTAATCGGTCTGAGCTGAAAATAATAATAAGAATTATTTTAAAATATATTCAATAATAATTTTTTTTAAAAATATTAAAATTAAAGAAAAAAATTGCATAAAAATAAATTGCATAAAAATAATTGTAATTGCAAATTAATTTTTTAAAAAAGAATTACAGTTGTTTAATAATGGAATTTTTTGAATTAATGTGTTCCAAAATTGTCAATAAAATGTTAATATTATCATTAAATCTTGATTAAATGTATTATTACAATTTCGAAAACCTTTTTTCTAGTTAGGATCTATTACCCCAAAAATAATTAATTATTTCTATCCGCCAAATTGTGTGATCTTGATTTAATAATCCCTATGGAACGTGTGCATGTCGCAAGAAAAAACACGCTATTTATCAATAATATTCAACCTATAAACATTATGACGATAAAATTCATTTAATCGTCCGAAAATGAAACGTGGACTGAATAGCATTTAATCATTAATGAAAGTAACTGACATTAAGATCAATGCCATAATTATGGAATAGATGACTCTCTTTATAAAGCATAAGAGCGCCACACATATAATGATCATTTTCCATTCTGAAATAACATAAAACGATCAGGATTTTTGCTGTATTTCTAATTTTAAATGCTTTCACATTTCAAAGACTAAAAGCAATATGGTTTCACAATAAAATCTAACATTTGCTCTTATTGTATCTTATGTCAGAAGGTTTTTTATTTAACGGGAATTTTGTTTCAAGAATAAATATCTATCTTTTATGAATTTCATGAAATTATTTATTAAGAAATGTGTCCTTTTAAATTACATGCCACCTTTATTAAACCCAATTTCCCAGAAAATTATAGAATTTGAAGGAAGCTATACAGTATCAATATTATTCAGTTAAATCAATTTTTGTATGTTCTAATTGCTTACAATTAAGAATTGTAAATTTAAAGCATTTTATAAATAGGTGTTTAATTATATAAATTATACATAATGCAGAATAATATAATTCACGATTCTATATTTGGGGCAAGAAAAACATTTTAGAAGGGGAGATGTCTTCCTTTTTTTGAATTATAAGAATCAAAACACAAACAATAACAAATTTTTCTATCTAAGGAAACTTAGAATGTAACAAATTTAAGACTTAGTTGCTAAATATTTACTCTGAATCATGCAGTGTAATATCTAGCTACACTTTTACAGAACATCTGCATACAAATTAATTTAACTTTGACTGATGTTTTCACTATAAGATGAATTAAATATAATAAATACAGAAACTCTTAAACCCGGAAAAAATTCTATAATAAAATACATACTTTTCTGAAATATCGATTCAATTGGTTCCTTTACACTTATTTTTAACATTCCGGTGAAATTCTGTATCTTTTACATTTTGGTAGTAAAAAAAGTGTAATATACTCATACAAGAACAAAAAAAAAATATTTTTAACACACTTTATTGTTTTTCTTAGAAATGAATGCACATTTTTTTTAAAAAAATCAAAAATCTGGACGTGAAAATGAATTGAACGTGAAAGTTTGAAGATCTAATGGAATTATTCTTCGAATTTTAATCATATTCATATTTTATATTTTATTGAATGTTTCCAGTTATTTTTATAATATTCCTTTAATATTATAAAAATATTAAAGGAATATATTATTGTGTAAAGGAACTGTCGTTTGTTTTTAATGTCTCACTTTTTTATGTATTTGTTTTTGACTTCCACTTCTCTAAGTTTTGATTTAAAAAAAATAGTGTTTTACACTTTAATACTTCAATAAAGACTTATTTAGTTATTTTACACTTTTTTAGTCTTTTATTATTATAATTATTATAGAAATTTAAAATCCATTATTTTTTCAAATTCATTTATAGAGCAGTACTAATTATGAAAATCAACTTTTAATTCAAATCAATCAATTATCATTAAACATTTAAATTGTTATAACTGTTGTATCGTATTGTCAACAGAGATCATGCTACTATAGGAACTGAAAAACTCGCTTATATAAAGAAGTGGCCGATTGGATTACAAAAATGCGACGTTAATTTATCATTTTTTCCAGTTTAGTATTTAAAACATTTTATAATTCATGATTATGATGATTATATAATTTTTAACTGAGATTTTAAAATTTATCTTTTAAGTTAAACTTTTACAATAAATTTGCTGATGATTATGTCGAAAAGTCGATTTTGGGGGGGGGAACTATGAATTTCCCCAAAATTTTTATTAATATTTTTTATTTAATATTTGTAATGTTTGAACGGTTTTCTTTATAAAACTATTAAAATCTTATTTCTAAGTCTGTTTCTTGGAAAGTTGCACTGATTTTTATATTTACATACGTTTTAATGCTGTTTTACATTTTTAGATACCATTTTCTCAGATATAGAATGTCATAGAATTCTGTAACGAAAACTTCATAAATTAATATCTAATGCATATTTCTTCCTCAAATTTTGTATAATAATTTTTCAATATATTCTGCAGTTTCTGAACTATAAATTAAGTAATTTACTCACTTAGAAATATTGTATTGTAGTTCTAGTGCTTCACAATGCGAAAAAAATTGAAAATTTTGTGAATAATTTTTGAAATTAGTCGAACATAAAGAATGGATAGAAATATAACTTATTTTTTTACTTCAGTAGCTAGATAATTTATTTATTAAAGAATTTGTGAATGTTTAAGTGAATCATATGATAAACATCTTAACTAGAACATTTTTGCTTTATACCTCTTTTTACCCAAAAAAAAGCCATTTCTTTCCAATTAAAAACTTTTGCAATTAATTGGTTTATTTTGATTTCATAGATGTTCATTTCAGACTTTTTTATGCTAATACTCAAAAATATAAATTTTAATTTATATATTAAAATATTTTTGTTTTAATATATAAATTTAAATTTATATATTAACTTAAATAGATTAACTCTGTATTTATTTTATCAAAAAAAAATTTATCTACAACGTATTCCATAAGTTCTGAAAATAGGAAAATGGTACATTTTCCAGCGATAATAAAAACACTGCACAATATTTCACAGGAAATTAATAAATTTTATCCTAATAAATCTCAACCAATTAAATAAATGTACATAATACCATCTGGCAATTTCGTGTGCATACTATATAAAGACATTTGTGACCCAAAATGGCGGTAGAGTGGTCAGATTTCAAGATGATGCCCCTCATTTTCTCAAAGAGTAGGTGTTACCTAAACAATTACAATAATGCATCTCACCGCCGCAATTACACCCAAAAACTCGCCCAGTTTTATTTATGGATGCGATACTCTCCTTTCAGAGGGGGTGCCGAGGACAGTTCAGTCTAGGAATAATCCGAAATACTGCAAGTTTTACTTCGGATTTGGGTGTGGTTGGATTTTTCAGGTAATTTGCGCGTGCTGAACGAAATGATTTGCCTCTTAATTTCGGCATCACTGCAGAAAAAAGGCCTAATTATCCCAAACCGCAGACGATAAATATTCAAAAATGTGTAGTCGTTGTCTAACAAACACGTGTATATATTCATTACGACAAAATCTTTAATGAACTTTCCGATGCCAGGTAAAAGCAATTTTTAGGAGATTTCATGCAAGAAAAAAAATCGGTTTTGCACTTTGTTTGTCATATTAATGAAATCTTTTATGACGTGACTCTTTTTTATGAATTTTACGTGGTTGGGAAGTTAAAGTGTAATAATTTGCTTTCTTTTTCTTTCATTTTGGATTATTGTTCTAATGGATTAATACTATTTTCTATAAAGCAAATTTTCGAAATGAACCATTAACTCTAATTCCACGCGAACCTTATCTTTTAAATCTAAAAGAGTTTTAGAAGATCTTCTTGTTTAAAATTATATGTGCGTAATCGGTTGGTATTAATTTGTTATATGTTTAAGTACTATTCTCTTTTTATGCTATTCTTTATGAAAAGGCATAAAAATTGAAATAGAGAAATAATCAAATTCAGAAATTTTTAAAGGTGTCCCAAAATTAACGAAAAATATGAATTTGTTGCCATTTGTGCAGTAAAGTGATAGCAACCGTATTAAAAACCCCCTTTGACAGCTGATACTTTAGGATTAGTAAAAATAGAGAGTTACACGATAGAACAAAGCGTTTTTATTGTTGAACAATATTTCAAAAATAATGTAAGTCTGTCCGTCACAGTTCGAAAATTTGAGAATTAGCCCCTTACATCGTGTGATTTAACACCATTGGATTTATTTTTATTGGGTTATTTATAGTCAAATATCTATACCAACAAGGCCACAAGCACACTTGCTTTGAAGGAGGAATATCTACATCAAGGAAATTCAGCCACATTTAAACAAATTGGTCATGGAAAATTTCGACAAAACAGTGCATATGTGCCAGCAAAGACATGGAGAATAAGATTTGCTCTATGTGATGTTCCATACATTATCCTATCCTGTGTACTTTACGTTTCAATAAAAGTATTACAATTTAAAGGAAAATCTATATTTTGCATTTAATTCAAATCTTGAATTACACATGTTGTTCTATCTTATAACGTTCCATTTTTACTAACCCTAAACTATCAGATGTCAATTTTTTTAATAGGATCTCCCACACTTTACTGCACAGAAGATGACAAATTCAAAAGCGTTAATTTTCGGATACCTTTTGCAACTTTTACTTTAAATAAGAAAATATGCATTATGTTTCTTAAATGACACATGTTCTCAATAGACTTCTGGGAACTTGCATGAATTTTTGTATACATAATTTGTATTACCAGGTTCTTCACGCATTGAAAATGATTTTGTTTAATTTTGTCAAAATAATAGAGGGAATGATGTTCTCGAAATCTTTTCATATCTTCTCTATTAACCGACGCTTTCTCACGTTTTGTCGAATACAGGTCTTATCTCCCCCCCCCTCCCGCATAAGATTGTTCAGTCTGAGTAAGGCTATAAATTTTATGCATTGGCAAATGAAATTGCAAGTTGCAAATTCAAAGTTTGGGCCTGAATCTAACATTTTTACTGAATTACTTCTGAGAATATATATTTTGGGTGACTACAATACCACATACTGAATTCTATTGCTTTTGAAATTCCATTAATTTTTGAATTATTGTATTTACATACGCGCAAAAGCATAGACCATCAAACGGTCAAACCTTTGACAGAATTTATATGAATTTCATATCAAAAATCTGATATGAATTTACGTATTACATGTACACATGTAAACCAAATTTTGCTGTCTAGCTCCTTACGTTTTGTACTTGCTCAGATCGCTTGTACACAAATAGCCAGAAAGACAGACTTCATATGAATAGATTTCTTTCAAAATTTAATTTTAAAAAATCTATAATTTTGGTATACAGGTGTAGCATCTAATATGCAAATCCATATAAACTTTTAATACCAATACCACATTTTATCCGTCTACTCAAAGGCGTTTGAGTTATAAGGTTCACAAGCGGGCAGATATATTGTCAAAAATGTGTTTTTTAAAACATTGAGAGGTTTGAAACATAGAGATTCGTCAAAATCTAGAATTTGTATTTTTCGACAATTAAAATACTTTATACTTCGTATAGGAGAAAATTAAAAAACTTTTCCTACTTTGTGGATTGATTTATTTGTGTTACCCTTGCCACATTTGCAATTTTTTGCAGTTTTGAATAATTGCGATTACAATGAAGATTAAAATTAATTAAATCTGCATTGCTCTGTAATGCACATTTGTTGATTATCACTCAGATAATATTACGATTTAGAAAAGTAATGAATGAATAATGAAATTATAACTTTGCTCTTCACTTATAGATTAAATTGATTTCTTCAATGAAATTCCAAGTTATTAAATTATTAATAATTCAATTATTATTTTAAAAATGAATTAAATAATTAAACTTTTAATCAGTTTTTTCGCATTCTTTACTCATATAAATTTAAAGGCATATCATCTTTATAAGATTTAATGGGAAAAATTTTAAAACATAGCATTAAAAACATTCCTTGTAACAAAACAAATATTTGACATTCATCTAATAGCTTTAATTTCATTTTCATACGACATCGAAACAAACAATTCTTCAATTTTCCAGTAGCAATTTGTGCACCGGCAAATCAGTTGCGGTGTGTTCAATTAGATTCGGTAATTTTGTCCCGTTGTTAGGTGCTCCAAAATAAAGCGATTATTTAACAACTTTTACCTGTGCTACCGTTTTATCAAT
This sequence comes from Argiope aurantia, assembly GCA_026543865.1. Taxonomy (NCBI): domain Eukaryota; kingdom Metazoa; phylum Arthropoda; class Arachnida; order Araneae; family Araneidae; genus Argiope; species Argiope aurantia. The sequence continues at coordinate 134,070 of JAPMOR010006444.1, forward strand.
TACTGGGTATTTCAAGAAACCCAGTCCATTAACCGACCCTGTTTTAAATTGCCTTCTTTCCTGTGCTTATCACGGATATTTAAGGTATTAAAAACTTCCGGAAATGGTCCATATTCTTCTAGTTCCGTTTTCATTTCATTTATTATTCTTGTGCTCGCCTTTTCTAAAAGACAGATTAAAATGTAAGTCTCAAAATAAGCTTGATGTATTTTTATGCCAAAAATTTTGACTTTTCCGAGCTTATAATAAGTAATATACAGTTTTGTAAGAAATTTCATATGGTAGACAAAACCAAATCTTCGTTGTCGAAATTATCATTATGAATTTCTAAATTTTGGTCATTTTTACTTTCTTGTATACGTAGTATAAATTATAGTAATCGTCCGAAAATACGAACTCGAGATTTTGACATATCTCCATGTTTAGGACCCCCCTGAGATTGAAAAACATATTTTTAACAAATGTTCCAAAAAATACCTGCCTGCGACAAACATAACCCCAAAACACTTTGAGTTAGAAATTTCAAATTAGATTTACAATTTTTATGCAAATTTTGCAGATTTCTGTCAAATTTTGAGCAAAATCTATTCAGAGGAAGTCCGTCTGTTCAGCTGTTCGAATGCAAGTTAAGACGATAATTACAAAACAAAGACAGCTAGATAGATAAAACTCAGTACACGAATTTAATATCTATAGTAAACACTTTTGTCAACTTTTAAGCCAAATCTAATTACTGCTCGATTGGCTACCGGTCTGAGCCTTCAGAAATTTGTAAATGCGAAAATTCAAAAATGTAGTGACAAATATATCAAATGTGGTATGGGATTTTGTGACTACAAGTGCAGTTTTGTGTCCACTCTTTGTTTCAATAGATTGCGAAAAACAAATTCGATTCTAAAATACAAATTCGAATTTTGAATACTATTAACGGCATGTCGGAGATTAACCGCCAAAATACTCACCAAGATGACACAATATATTCGGTAAAAATGCTAAATTCACGCCAAAAGGTAATATTTTGTAACAATTGCACGCCAATGCCATATAAGGCTTTCTCTGGCATGGCAAGTTTATTAGAGAATATGCGAGAAAATTTTGTGGACAACACTCCTGTTGGTTCTATCTGGGAATGGCATTTATGAAAATGTTTATCTGAATATTGATAATTAGTGTTAGCCCTTTACTATTTAGAACAAAGACATTGGAGTCGACAAGAAGTTTAAGTTTATCAAAATGTTCAACTACTCTGAGCTTATTATTGAAAATAAGTGAATATTAGCAAAATTATTAGTTTGTAACGTCAGAATATTTAAACTACATACAACATATATTTGGTTTACAAATATAAACTGGTAACAGTTACAAAAATGAAACGCAATAAATTTGTTAAATCTTTTAAAAAATTAATAAACAATTAAATGCACTAAAAATTTGGAATTGTATTAAAAATATCTACAAATATTATATAAATCTATTTATTTTCTAACTTCTTACTGACTACTAAGCCCTCCATTTATCTCAAGCCACGTAGAAAGTGAACGTGGTCGTGGCCTGTTGAAACATAGAAGCAGTTGCCGATAACGCGTCGAATCAAAATAGAAGGCTCTGAGCTGGTAGTTTATAAATGTTTCTATACAGCACTACACGTTGTAAGAATTTATTAGAGAAAAAGTGAGTTAAAGGACATAAACTGCTCACATTTTAACACAAATTTTGTAATGCCTAACTAAAAGGCCCTAAACATGCACAAAAATCTAATATAAATTGTAGGCCTAATTGCAGCAGAAAACTGTTCTTTTCCTGTCGCAACTTGTATTTTGCACACGACACGTAGAAGGATCGTAGCAGTCGCCGCTTCCAACACCTTGGCAATGTTACCATTGCAACGCTTTGCCTACTCATTTAATTACGATAAAAGAATCGTAGGCCGGATAGTACGGAAGTCGGATAATCTCGAACTGGATACTCGAGAGTGTACTGTGCTCCTTTTTGTTGTTGTTTTAATGCGCTCTTTTAAAATGCAAACTCACTGTAATTGATAGGTTGTCGGAGAGTTATCAGTACAGCTGTGGTGGGATTGGCACGGAATTTCTTATGCTACGTAATGTATCCTCACAATATCTTGGCATATGAAAAAACATCACCAAGCCATGAACAAGAATGGCTGAAAAGAACCGCCAACTTCCTCTCCAGGCAAAAAATCCATAGGATAATTAAATTTATCAGTGAAAATAGAGATATATTCTTGCTTCCTTAGCTCTCAACATCAAATGACTTAGTCTCGCAAAGACTAAGGGGAAAAACAAGCACCACAGTCTCTTATCATGCATTTGCATTCATAAATTTCAATGAGAGTTTCTCTTCATTTCCATTAACCAAATTATTTCCCATTTGATTTTCATAACTGCATTCTTATCTACTATGCCATGATAATACGTGAAAGCAGAACTCATGTATATTTTCATAAAATTTATCTTTCTAGATACTATTTTTTCAAATAATTTTTCAAAGTTAAAAATCTTTGTAAACGGTTTTATTTCAATATAATTTCTTATATTCTTGTAAATTCTGTAAATAGTTAATTTTTGTTTTTATCTGCTGTAAATATTTTTGTATTTAAATAAAATTCCCGCAACATGCCCACCAAACCGTTCAGTGACCAGAATCGTTAAGAATGGCTATACTCAGAAAAAAGGCTAACTGTTCCAACTTTTAAAAAGTAGTATTTACATTTTGAACATTGTTCTAAAATACGTAAACACACTCTTTACCTTTTTCGCTAAAACGTTTTTTAAAAAACACCTACACTATCGGTTGCTTTTTATTCACCTGTGTCTATAAAAAAGGAAAAGAAGCTAAAATAAAACAACCATTTATCTACAAAAAATATGTCTTGCTCAGCCACTTATAAGTAAATTTTTACTCACAGAACCATTACTTATTATTATCTAACACCTATCTTATCAATTTTTATGGAACGGACATTTTAATATTATAACACTTAAAAAGGCGTTGCTACAAGAAAGCTTTGGCTTTCACAGAGAGTAAGTTCCTAGTTGCTGCTTATAAATATATGACGTTATATATCAGCCCCATTTGCGTTCCGTTTCACGACACACTTCCGATGGAAAGGGATGGGTTGGGGGGGGGACGAGGTAAGTCCTGAGCAGGTGGGAGTGGGAGGGCTCCCAATCGATATTATTCCTTTGAACTTCTATTCTACCGCCAGGTTTTATTTCAGCCCGTGTTTCGATTCTTGAAATCTTACATATAAAAGTTTAGGTAAATCCTTTTTTCTTCAGAATTCCGATTACGATGGATATCTGAAGGGTTTAGATCGATATATCGATTTAGTCAATTGGGTACCGTGTAACCTGGCTATTTCAGTGGAACAATTCTCCATGAGATCAGATGGAAATAGTGATATTGGGCCAATATGATAATAAAAAAATCGAATGATTTGTTTCTTTATTGCAAGAAAGCCTGATTTGTTTCATGATTAAGTTCGATCGTTTGGTTTATTTGAGTAGCAAACGATATTTTTAGAGCTTTCGATGAAAATGTTACAAAGCAATAATAATTTGTGTACATTTCTCTCCAAATTTTCGAAATTGAATATGAAAACCCTTTTATTTTATTTTTCTTGATTTCTTAAGAGGCAAAAAGTAAATAAATAAAAAGAAACAAACATTTACATGGGATGGATAGATTTCACAATTTAATTGTTTCATTATTTTTATGAAAGACATAATAAAGAAATTTAACTAAAAAGTATTTAAAAATTTTCTTTCATCTATACCTATACTACACAGACATTCTTTATTTTAGTTATTTCCTACTTTTTAATCTTCGATCTATTGTTTCTGAAAATCGCATTTAGTTAAGGGCTGCAGTTGGGAATCAAATTTAGTTTTAATTAATAATTAGCTGTTAATTTCATTTTGAAAGTTAGAATATAACGTATTATTATCAAAAATGCATAATTGTATAAATTTAAATCCTTTAACACGTCGATAAGAGAGCGGGAAATCAGTTAAATACATAATTTCATCTTTTCAAATATGAAAAAGTTAATTAGTGTTCAAATTATGCTTTTGGTTACTATGACATTTTAGAAATATATAAACACAATTATGATTTGTGCAAATGAACTTTCATATCAGCAACTTTTTTAAATTGACTGCAGCTATTTAAATTGTGTATAAAAAGAAAATTCATGCTTTCCCGGAATTAAATATTATAAATAACCTGCTTCTGTCTCATTTTGAAAAAAAAATGAAAATTCATGCTTTTCTGGAATTATATAATATTATTATAAATAACCAGCTTCTGTATAATTTTTAAAAAACAAAATATATGAAAATTTATACTTTCCTGGAATTAAATAGAATTATTTTAAATAACCTGCTTCTATCTTATTTTGAAAAAAAAATATTAAAATTCATATTTTCTTGGAATTATAAAATGTTAGCATAAATAACGAGTTTATGTCTTATTTTAAAAATAATATTGCGCGCTTCTAAATCTATATTATAATTTATTTAATGTGCCTTCTACATGCAAAAAATGCATGTTTTCATTACAAAGATACAGTTTAACAGCAAAATCTACATTTATTGCTCAAGATATAAAAAAACCATACAGAAAATTAATCATTTCTACTAACATTGAGAACAGCGGTATGTGTATGTTTGTGATATCGCTCTGCAGGGCACACTGTTTAACCAGAAATTACCAAATTTTATATAAATATACTTTTGAAAGTAAGAATGTACACAACGAAGGTTTTTGTCATTTTACTCAATGAATAACTAAGCGAGACTTTAAGACCACCATAATTCCAACAAATATTCTTCCAAAAGCTGATTTTTGCAAAATTTAAAAATTTAAATAATTTTTAATAATACTAATTTTGTCGCCGTACAATATTTTTTTTAATTTTGATAAGTATTAACTATTTTCTTTTGTATAATTTTCAACAATATGCTTCCATTTTTTTTTTTTTTTTGCTATAAAATTCATACAATTTACTTTGTTTCATGACATATATAATCTTCTTCTGTTTTTGAGAGTAAAGAAAGAAAGATTCCTTAAATGAGGAATAAGAAAATAAGGTTACATATTTGCGAATGACAATGTTCATTTAGAAATAGTTTTTTTAGACATTGGAGTTTTTAAGGACACTATTATGACATAGGACTGAACTTCATAAATAAGGTCAATATACGTAACTAACAGAACATTGTCAGAACATTAACAGAAAGCTGACATAATAAAACGGCTTTAATATTTGTTACAATGTAATGCGTAATCATCACTCGGAATGAATTCTCTGGTCATCAAGGATGAGTGGTAAAATAAATATTTTACTACAATTATAGAGCGAAGAGTTTATTTATTACTTCATTATGAGGTAGATGAAAATAATAGACGAGTTTCTGAAATAATTATTTAATTATTTTCTAAGTTCTACATTTCACAAGACAAAACAAACACGGACACGAAAATACACGACACTCACTTGGAATATAATAAAATAATAATCTCAAGAAAGATCATGGGAAATATATGTTTATGTTAATAAAGTAACGCCATCTGTTGTATCAAAAGAGAAGGCAGTAGAGTTATGCAACCGTAAGAAAATATAGAATAACCGAATACCCGCTATAGAATAGTGGAATCTTATCTGATTGGTTTAAACAAGTCAGATTCATCGATTGCAATCAAACACTTTTTATAATATTACTTTTAGGCGTCAATAACTAATAGCCTTGCACAGTAAGTTTAGAAAAGAAACTAGAGTATTTTAATTTTAGATTAAAACATTCCTATTCAGTGTGATTAAATGAAATATTTTTTAATTAAATTTTTTCCAATATAGAATAGCCAAAAAACTTGAAATTAATAAAATTAATTTGGTACTAGAAAAATTCTTAACTGAATGCGACTGCAAGATTCTATTAATTAATGTCAAAATACTTTATTTTAAAATAATTAATCCATTGCTATAGTTATAAATAAGAATATTCTCTTATTCCTAATTAGACTCCCGTGACAGTAAATGAATCCTTATATTACTGCAAATAAAAGAAATCTCGACATATAACAAATTACATTCTAATACGAGCAGTATAAAAAATGTATCTGAAGTGAAAAAAATAATAAATTAAGGCCTGTTAATTTTTTCTTAAATATTTTTAACTATAAGTTGAAAAATGAAAGATAAAAAAATCACTAAAAGCAAGCAGCTAATCACTAAAAAGATATTCTGCCTTTAACTATACGACAAACAAAAATAAATTTTAATATTATTTTTGGAGGGATTAAAGTAACAGAGACTTAAGTCACATTTTTTCCCGCTACAAATTAACATAAATTCAAAGTTATTTTTTATTAATTACACCACTTTAACTTTAATTCGCAGATTTCATGACGAGTGCAAAACAGAATGCCCAAGGGATAATGCAATATTTCAGCCACACTCTTAATTAGATCAGAATAAAATACATATATTTTTTTTTATTTGAACGAATTTTTTTGGATGCACTTGCAACAAAAAAAGTCTGCTTTACTTTCAGCTGTTATATATAAAACTAGAGGGAGTTATATCCGCAAAGTTTTTTCACATAACCTAAAGCAAAGGCATCCTCCTTGTTTTTTCTCATAAGACAGTGGAACTTAAATAAGATTGTGAATGTCTTATATAATATTAGCGATAAATAGATACGAAATACAGTTCTTTGATGTAAATATAGCATTTTTACTATATTTTTCGATCTTCGGCGATTTTTCTGTCGACTAACATTGATATGTATTTAACATACAAGCAGCATAATATGCATTTTGGACAGTAAAGGTCTTATATAACATAAATTTATATAATAAATATAATATACATAAATTTATAGCATAAATTATTTTATTTAATAAATATGAAATATAAATCGTTGGTTCGAATCTAGCATTTTTACAGAATGTATCGACCTTTGGTGATTTTTTTGGCAACTAATCCTTGATAAGTAATTAATACACAAGAGCGGGAAATCGAATATGCATTTTGGACTGTTAATGTCTTATATAACATTAGCAAACAGTAGTTACGAAATATAGATTTTGGTGCCTTATATAACATTAGCAAACAGTAGTTACGAAATATAGATTTTGAATTGTGAATGTCTTATATAATATTAGCAAACTGTAACGGAATATAGATTTTGGATTGTGAATGTCTAATATAGCATTAGCAAACAGTAGTTACGAAATATAGATTTTGGTGTCTTATATAACATTAGCAAACAGCAGTTAACGAAATATAGATTTTGAATTGTGAATGTCTTATATAACATTAGCAAACAGTAGTTACGAAATATAGATTTTGGTGCATTATATAACATTAGCAAACAGTAGTTACGAAATATAGATTTTGGTGCATTATATAACATTAGCAAACAGTAGTTACGAAATATAGATTTAGGATTGTGAATGTCTTATACAACATTAGCAAACAGTAGTTAAGAAATATAGATTTTGGGTATAAATCTAGGATTCTTACTGAATCTAGAGATCTTTGGCAATTTTTCTGGCGATTTATCTTTGACATGCATATAATACACAGGCAATGGAAGATCGAATATGTATTTTGGATGCCTTTTTTTAATCAATGGGAACCAAAATTTGACATAAAACTACAGTCATAGTCACTAGATTAGACATTAAATTTCATTGAACTGACATTGAGTTTAAGTTATTGCAATTACACAATGCAGAAAAAGACAGATAGACGGGCAACCCTGTCTGTAAATACAATACAGACAGCATATATGTTTTAGACGCTAAATCTGTGAACTAAATTTTATCGATCTATTTTTTGAGTTTTGCAGCTAAGGATAGAGACTTCCAATGTATTTTTATTGAAAATGGGTAAAAAATCTACAAATTTGTTGTAAAATACGTATACCAAATTTCATCTTTTTAGCTTAACGCTTCCTTATGTAATCATATTTACAGACAGAAATAGAACAATATAGAAAGTACGAGTATAATGTCAAAAATGTGCTTTTTGGAATCGAAGTTCGAATGTTTTACGATTGCAATAATTTCTATTAATGTATTTCGTATGTGAGAAAGTAAAGTCAGCAACTTGATTAAGTTGTACTTTTGAGACCAAATAAAATTATTTATTTTACAGCTGGTAAAATAAAATTTGTGTTGATGATATTTTTTTATAATATTGTATCCTAATATAAATTTAGATTCATAGGAAATATAATAGAAACATTATACACTTTCTAAATATTGGAACGAATTAAGAATATTAAAGAACCAGTTCCTCAGCTTTAGTGATCACATGTTTGGTTTGGTTTTGTATCATTTGAAAGCTTATGACGTTTGTAGACGACGTTATCATGGGTCGCTAACCCTCATCTGTCCTCCATTTCAAGAGATTTCGCAAAAAATTAAAACATTAACTAAGCTCGATAATGCTCGTCCAAACTTAATGATTGGATGATTTCACCAATTAATGATGTCACTTTTCATGTATATTTAATTAATCAAACTACTCCATATTTATAGTACATATTAAATGTCAAAAAGTACTTTCATTTGATGGGATAAGACATATTTCATCAAAATTGGCTTACATTATTAAATTAAGGCTATTAATATCGTTGGTGAATAAGTGGTTGGTAAAGGCAGCTCTCTAAAGTTAAAACTGACAGAGACGTTGTATGTGTCCTCTAGTAGCTCAGCGTTTGCAAGGCATGCCTGAGGAACGTTAATCGTATGTAGAAGGGTATGAGTTCTATAATCAAGCTGCTGTTTTAATTAGAATTAAACTAATAATTAGCATAAAACTTTTAATAAGTATTATTTAGTAACTGATATTCCGAAGCATTATATTTAGGAACAAAACAGAAGAGTGGCCAACACGAGCGTCCACTTTTCCTCCACACGAAATCCAAATGTGTGTCAGTTTTGTAGAAAATTCCTATAGGGAATCAATTTACCCACACAAATATGAATTAAGCAAAACTTCTCTCACAGGCATAATTTAAAAGCTTAAATATTGCTTTGACTTGAAGAATATACCACATTTTATGCTTATCATTAGTTCTTTACTCATGGAATTTTCTTTAGCTGTTGTGATTTAAGTGTTTGGAGGCAAGTACCAGATCAAATACCTTCCTTGTCATCTAAAAGTGGTTGGGAATCATGAGGTCCGTGCTGAAATAGTCATCGCATTGTTTCAATATGGAACTTTAATGCAAAGAAACTAAATTAAACTTGACTTATGGGCATGTCTACATATACCAGCCTTAGTGGAGTTCAAATTACCCTTTTTTTTCCAAGACTTTTTTTGCTTTGCATTTTTACTTTTGCACAAAAGTAGTTATATATATATATGTGTGTATGTGTGTGTGTGTGTGTTTAATGATATTTTAATATTTAATTTAATCCTAATTTTTTAGCCTAATTCAGCCCATGTCAAAGTCATTCTAAAATATTCTCTTGTTTCCTCATCCCATTCCACTTTTTCTTTCTAATTAATTAAACTGAAGCTTTGTAAGAATGACTGTGTCATCGGTTCCACGTGCCGAGGGAAGGGATCCCTCTGTTTCTCTTGTCAAGGTCGCCACGTGTGAAAAATTCCAATGTTATATAAGACCAGGTATAAAATGTTCAGTTGGCCTTCATTTTTCTTTTTTCGCTCTGTATCGTTCTGTGTGGTGCTCATCGCTTGTACATAATGTGTGCCTCTCCTGGATAAAATAAAACGACGTCAAAAAATCGAAAGTCTCTTCAATATCTTCGAAACTGATTAGAAAATTACATATTTATATATATATATATATATATATATATATATTCTTTTTCTAATTTTTAAAAAGATTGTCTTTTGTTTCGAATATGTACTGTTCTTTGATTGCTCAGTCCAAAGAATGTTAAAAGATTCCAGAAAGTATCTGTATCGGAT
>JAPMOR010006465.1:0-11525 GCA_026543865.1 Argiope aurantia
AATCTTAAAATATTGCTTTATCTTTATTATATCAATACAAAAATATTTCAAGATTAAATATTAGCACGTTGAATTATAAAAAATTGGATATTTAAAATACTTATCAAGCATTTAACTCGAGTAAAAATCCATATTAATTCTACAAATATTCAATTTATTTCAAAGGTGAATAATTAATTTTTATAATTCATTTATTATTTTTTCATTTTTTTATAAATTATTTAATGATTTTTATTTTATTTAAATATTTTAACAAAACATCAAGTATTTATTAAAAAAATAAAATAAATATAACCTTTTTATAGCTCTGAATTTGAATATTCATTAATACAATTAGAATGAATTCTTAGCGAAATAAATTCTTTATCAGTTGGACGCGAATTTCAAAACCGGGTAAAGAATAATAAAAATGGTTTTGATTCAAACCAAGGAACTGTAATGTGTGCTGTTTAGCATAAAATGTAAAAGTTTCATGGTATTCTTAGCTTAAGAATGAAACGGAATACATCCGAAATCTTCACTGAGCGGTTATATATTTCAATTCAGTTGCATTAAAGTTCGCAAACTTGTAACTCTGGCATTAAATGAGCAAATAACTTGGAGAGCACACAGGTTGAATCTCCATAATATATTTTCTCTGCCGCCATTGCGAATCAAAGCTTGGCGTGCAATGCGCTTTATCGGTGAAGCGAAAAGGAAAGGTATTCTTTATTTATTATTTTCGGTGAAGGAAACAATCCTTTTAGTATCGTTAACGCAACAAAGAAAAGGAAGATAGTTGCCTCACAAAAAAGTTTATATCCTTGGCTGTGTGTAGCTTTGTGTGATTTATTCTATTTAATAGCAAACCATCTCATGTGAAATCAATATTTATTAAGACATTTTTTTTATTATTTCGGTTTTCCCGAATAAGATATTTCTTATAGACATAAAAACGGATAATACGTCATAATAAAATTACTATGAAATAAAATTTAATGGTTTAAGTTTTTTTATAGATTTGAGAGATTCCAAAGTGTTCATTTATAATAAATTGATAAAAATTTTATTAATTAAGAAACGTATTTCGGAAGAAAGGAATTATGAAGCAATAACTTTTATTAATATATCATATAAAAAACTTTTATTAATGTATCACGTAGCAATGTGCATTAAAAATGGTTCTATAGATTTTTATTAAATGATTCAAATTCCTATTCCATTAGTGAGCATGCGTAACTTCATAAAATAATCTTATTCTAGAATAGAAAAAAAGATTTTTACACTGCTGCCTCTTATCCTTGAAAAAAATATATTCCTCTAGAAGTTTTATAAATATTTTATGCTCTAGACAAAAACAGATGGAATAACAGAACTATATTACATATTTATCAAAATAATTCAAATTATAAATATTATTTATAATTTTATGTATAACAGGTATGTATGTATGCTCTATAAAGGTAACAACTTTTAATATATAGTCTTACACAGCATCATATTAGTGTAAGATCTATTAAATATTTTTAAAGAATTGATGGCGTGTTTGTTGGTAACAGTATTAAATGCGTAATTAGTAAAATGCATATTGAATTGCAATATAAATTCAATTTTATATTTTAGATTCAATTAATTCCGATATCTAATAAAACTGACATGCATAGAAAATCCACTCCTAAATTTTTCTCTTAGGATTTAAAAATAATTAAAAATTCAGTGGGCAATTGAAAATGATTTTTAGAATTTATCGCATCACATTAAGAGATAGCGGAAGTATTTACAAGTTCATTTCTTGAAGATTAAATCAAATATTTCAAACATTTCTTCATTAAACACTACAGATTATAAACATTAATAAATCTCGTTTTTCTTTGGAAATTTGAATGTTTTTTTTTCTTGAAATAAAAGTATTCATTTTTGGAAACAAATTTAAAAAATACCATTGAAATATCTTAAGCATGGAAATTACATTATGTAATCATATGTATATGTATGTGCATATGTATATGTGAGTGAAAGTGACAGTAATGATACAGTACTGCAGTGACATTTTGACATGTTGCGTTGGTCCATAGTTGTACCATAATTCATACAAAAACTCATATCATCGAAATTTTATTGTCAATGAATATGTCTTTCAAGAAAATAAATTATTGAGAGTAAACTGGATATTGTACTAATATTCCAAAAATATTCTGTAAATAAAAGACATGTATTTGAAGCAAACTATTAAAAAAAGGGAAAGCGAGGAATATAATTTATGTGAATCTACTAATATTGGTCTAGAAAATTATGCAAAAATATCGCTGAAATATATTATTTAAAAATCATTCCTGTCAAAGCAATCAATAAAAAAGTTTAATACCATCTTATATATATTACATATAATTCTATTCTACATTTTCTTTTTCATTTTAAAATTAATTTAGGAATACAGTGAATATGAAGCGATATTATTTTCTAAATGTTCAGAGAAAATAAATAAAAACGAAATAACGGATGATTCCTGTTTTTAAAAACGTGCATCAACTTTGACACATTATATTTATAACGCTATTTTTTATAACAAATGATTCTTACTTTCCTGAAGTACGTAATACTTATTTACCGCAATTAAAGATATATTATTTTAACATTTACAGAGAGTAATTATTACTGAATCGAGTAATTAAATTTTTAGTCCATATTTTTGACGAAATACGATCAGGAATATTAAAGAAAAATATTTCAAAATACAGTGACATTAATAGCTTTGTATTTTGAAAGAAAAAAAAATCTAGAATGTAGCAAAAAAATTAAATAAAATATTCTACATTTAGTAAATTAATCAAAATATAATTTTAAATATCATTTTGATGATTGTTTGAAATTTTAGTAAAGTTTAATAATAAGAATGAAAAATTGAAGAAGAAAGTGAAAGTAAATGCTTACTTATAAATACAAAATTCCTCATTTATAAAATCATTTATTAAATTATTTTAAACCATGTCTTTATTTGTTTACTTAAAATTAAACAGTTAAAAAATTAAAGAAGGAGATTTTTTTCATTTTTATTTTAAAAAATCACATTCATAGTTTGTCATTTTGAATTTCAATTCAGGAAATAGTATCTGAGCGATAATTTTCTTTTCAAGTTTCGAATAGCAGTTCAGTCACCAGTTCTTAGATGGATAGTTGTTTTTTTTTTTCGTTTTCCTCATATGGTAATTGACATTCCGACTAGATGTAACGTCACTCATTTTCCCACACATAGTTAAATTCCTTTGGATCGTCAGATGTGGATCTTTCTCACTGTTGCCTGGTCATTTGTCGTATCCAGGTGAAGGGCCACAGATGTTGTAGAAATGAAACTCCGGTGAACTTCATTCGGTGTTTGCTGTGAATTGATTATAATTAACATGTGAAATGTTAAATAAAGAGGAATCCTGAATAGACATTTCCACGATCGACTGGAGAACACCGAGAAAACATTGCCGAGCAGCAATTGGATGATAGGGAAAGGAAGTTCACCAATTAGAAAATCAAAGGCGGATATCTGATGGAAATAAAATGCAGTATATTTGTTTTTGAGGGGGAGAGAGAGAAGAGATGAGAGGAGTGAGAGGCGTCGAATGAGAATTCGGAGAAACGTCAGTGTTCGAAGAAGCTGTTCCTGAATTTGCGAGAAGCCCCTCGTGACTAGGGTTTCTGTTTAAGAATCCACCCAGAAGATCGATGCAATTCTGGAGCGGCGCGCGGAATAGCCGATTTGAGCTAATAACCTGTTAGAATTTTTTTTTTTTTGTGTGTGTGTGTGTGTGTGTGTGTGTGTCTATTATCAGATTTTACCAAGGAACTATTTCATAATTAAACTCTGAACTTTTGTGTGGATCTTGTAAATAATATTAACCTAGATGAGAACAAGTTGCTTTTGTGTACATCTATAAGGCTGTAAATAAAAGAATTGTTTTGCTATGATACTCTCTTGTTTGATCGTTCTGGATCAAACATACATTGCAGTATATAATCTAATATATACTATATTATTATTATTCTAATACACAGCATATTCTAAATTACAGCATATATTCTAATCTGAGAAATGACCTAAAATGCATAAACTAATTATATGTTTTTGGCTATGAATTAATAAAAATATTGCAAAAAGTTAGAATGTTACTTTTTTTGCGAAACATCTTATTAGTCATATTAAATAAAATATTGTAGGCATACTAATATCTTAAACAGATTCTGTCCTTCTACTGAATTCACGGCCTGCATTCATCAAGAAAATATATACATAACTAATAGATATTAGTCATTATGAAAATAATTTATTGATCATCTGACTTGTAATCTGGGCAAAAATTTCCAAGAGGGTAATTATTTTTTGTTTTGTTTTTGTATTTAATTTCTCATTACGTTTGATGTTTCCTATTATTGCCATATGTTACAATTTCGTTGAGGATTCATTAGAGATTACAAAGTAAAGTTCCAAAATTGTGTATATTCTTTATCCTTTTTATTCGAACATGACAATTACAATTCACAAAATCAATTACAAATAGTCGAAAGGCTTACAATCAATTTTTATTAACAACAGTTAATGGTTGATATTCATGGTTGCATAACTAGGGATTTTTCAATAATGGATGAAAATGTTATGCTCTTTTTAAGCTTTAAATATTCATTTTTTTGAAGAATTTTAAATCTTATTGTTAATTCTTTTGAACAATATGCAGGATGAGAATTTTCACTTCAATAATAATTTTTAAATTTCTTTCAATTTAAAAATCATTCGGTATTTCAATAATAATTTTTAAATTTCTTTCAACCTAAAGGTAATTTGAAACTAGTATCAAAGATTTTTCGCAGTGAAAGAGAAATATAAGAAAAAATAAAGATTTTATTTTATTTTTGAATTTAAGTTAGAAAATATCAATCACTTTTTTCATGTTATTTTTTTTTCAATTTCAAATAGGAAATTCTAGGCTTCTATCAAGAGTATCACAATTTCAAAGAGGATTAATTTCTTGAAGAAAAAAGTAATACTTGAAACATTGATTTTAAGGCAAATGTAGAATGTTGATCTCTTTCATATCTCTTTTCGGAAGAACGCTGAAAAAATTACGAAAAAGTAAAATGCAGTGTTATTTTGATAAAAATTAGTTATAATATGAAAGAATTGATAACAAGAAATAGAAGAGAAGGCAGCTGGAAACTTCCTTTTTTTCCCCCTCAGATATTCGAGAAGTGAAACAATGATTAGAACTTTGTAAAAGTGTTTTTAAAGAAAATAAATGAAGAGTTGATTCCTTTATATTTCAAAAACAAATAACTTAAATTAAAATCTTCTGTCTTATGAAATGAATTTTATTTGAAGTGACAGTTCTAATTTTTTGCATTCAGAATATTCATGCTATAATTGCAAAATATTCATGCTTTCATAGTGATAAATTTATTTGAAAACTGAGACAATAATCTTCTTAGGATATTTCAGATTTTGTGAATATTTCGTCATTCAATATTAATCGTGCTACTCTTTTTCTAATTTTGATAACAGCAATTATTCTTCTAGATACGCACATTTGGCCATAACAACAAAAAAGACCACTCTTAATTTCTTCAGATTGAATGTGATATCCTTATAGGACACATGTCTAGTTCAATTTTGTAAGATATAAACGTTATTCTCAATATTTTAAAAGGAAATTGTACATTGAATAATATAATATAATTTCGCACAATACAATTCAACAGATTTTGCTACCTGAGGTATTTCGAGGTCTTGAATAAAACTTCCACTTTCATCTCACAAATGGGCCATACACGAGCCCAACCACCATGAGAAGAAATTTGAAATATGATGCAAATATTTCAACTCATTAAATCCCAATTTTGTTATTTTTATTCCCTAATACCCCTGGGAGGGCACCTCATTATTAAGGATGAGAAGCTTCCGGCATGGTGGTTGGTTCTCCCCCCCCCCTGGAGGGTACATGAAAAGATGGTGTCTGGCTCCTCCCATCGATGATGGTACTTCCTTCGGGAAGGGTTTTACCGTGACCGGTGGTGACCCTTAGGATTCAATCACAACTCCCACCAGTCTTGCTGTTGCAGCGGTCCAGTCATTCATTAATTTTTTTATTTGTATGCCTTCGAGGCGGGTCGGAAAATCAGTGATATGACTTACAACCCCACCCCACACAAATATACTTTCTTTTGTTTTGCAGAGACATTTAAAGATCTATTATTTGTCGCAGGTTTTTCAAACGAATTCCTTTTTGAATATTTCTTGTAGAATGCATGGACATTCTTTGGTCTGCTTTTTTGTAGCCAAGTGTATTACTTTTACAACTCTCATGTTATCACTGAAAACGTGGGACAGTTATTTGGCACTTCTTTCATTTTATAAGACGTTTCCGTTTATTATTCTGTTTTTAATAAATTATGGCATATCTACCATCCTTTCAAAACCCCGTTTCAAGGCGTATGGAAGAAGCCACTCAAGTAATTATTGATAATTTTTTTAACCAGCTAGCCCGATATCGCCAATTATGCCATATTTTAAATAAATTAAATGATTTTATGACGGCAGCAAGGGAATTGTCTCCTTTGTCAGATGCTTTAGAAGAGGAGAAATTCTCTAAATGGTCAATCCAATTCGAAATATGAGCTTATGCTCCAGGAGCGAGTCGAAATTCCAATCATACTCATAAAACTTATCTTTCACTCTATACTTTATTTCACATAACTATTATTTGAAATTTTCTTTCTAAGCTGATGCTACTGCTATAGCACTATAATATTAGAATTGTTTTCTCTGATGATAGTAACTTTGCATTACAATTTATTTTCTTTAGTGCAGAGAATGTGTTTCTTTCTAAATATTTTATACATAATTTTATTTCCACCAAGAATCAGATAAGCATATGTCAAATTAAGTAACCGCCTTGGAATTTCGTAACTTTGAACAGGCCTAAAAACCCTCAGACTTTGGAATCACACACACACACACACACACACACACACACACACATATATATATATAAATATATATATATATATATTATTTAAGCAATTACAAGTGAGATGCTGAAAGAAACTCCTTCGTGAATAGGCTCCTCCTTGATTTATAGTGAAAAAATATTCTCCACAGTAGCTTTCAGATATGTAATATTTAAAAAGTTCTTATATAGACAGATAAAATTAGAAATAATAGAGTATTGTAACGAAATAATAATTTTATTTATAGCCTTATATATTTACAACGAACAACTTGTTTTCATCTGAGTTAATATTATTTGCAAAAAAATAATAAATAAATAAAAATAGTTCAATCAGGAAATATTTCCTTGATCAAATCGTAGAGTAAGTGTCCAAAGAAAACCCCTGACAGGCTGGTGTTAAACGGCTACTGCAGTCCCTCTCCTGAAATTTACCAGTCTTTTTTGGTGGACCCTAACATAGAAGCCCGAATCACGCGGAGCTTTTCAAAAAATTAGGAACAACTTTTTCGCATCCAAAGTCTTGCCGAATTCTAATTCTGAGCCGGGCTCTTCTTTCGCTCGAAGGAAAATTCATTTTACTTTCCTCAGATAACAATCTCCAATTCCCCATTGATGAACCTATCACCTAATAACTGCTCAGCATCGCTTCCTCGATAGTCTAAAACCCGCCCGAGGGAGTGTCCAAGGAACCATCTTTGTGTCCAACTGCTTCTTGAGCACCTGCCAATTACAAGCAATGTTAGCTGAAGTGCACCTGGATTTGACATTTAATGAGAGTGGTTGCTCGATTTTTGATAACTTGAGAAATCTCTTCATAAAAGGAAAAGATTTGCATGCAGTGTTTCGACGTTCCTCTCAATTGAAGACTTGTTGGATATATTTTAAACGTCGGGAGACGTATTTGCGTTCCCACACCTGGATAGTAACAAATGACCAGCCTTTCAGCCATTTCAGAATGAATACAGGTAATTCCTATTTTTTTAAATCATACTCTAAATCATTAATAATCATAATTATTTTAATTATTATAAATCCTGATTCATAATCTAAAGATTAAACGATGTAAGATTAATATAAAAATTCCATAAAAATAAGATCAATATAATATAATAAGATAAGATCTTATCTTATTATATATATCTTATATTATATTATATTATACATATCTTATTATATATAATATTATAAGATAAGATCAATATAATATAATATCAATATGTAAGATCAATATAAAGATTCCATTCCAAGCTATGCCATAATGTATTTTGAAAAATATATACCATCAACATTTATAGAATATATTAACAAGAACAATGTAGTAATATTCCCTATTTTATGTCAAGAATTGATGGCGTTAAAATTATAAGATATGGCATTAATTATTTTTTGTAATTATTTTATTCATAATTTTTAATTCTACCAGTTCATAACCGGTAACAACTGTGGATAATCTACGATGCCTTAACCTCAAACAAATCGAAATTTGTTTCATCTCACTTTGAAACAGCCATACAAAACATACAAGAATAAAAAAAATTCATTTGTTTTCCTCTTTCTTTTGAATATCACACTGAAATTCATTTTGGAAAGTAGAAAAATATTTTATTTCTTTTTCATGCCAATTAACTTTTTTCCTATTTTTTTGCGCATTTTGAAACTTTTATTTTCCTTATTTATTCCTTGGTCTATGATTAAATATTTCCGCATTCTATTAAAATTATTTTAATTCTATATCATGCATGTATATATATGTATTCAATAAATTTGAAATTACCTATAGATAAAATTTGAAATTATCAAAAATGTTATTGACTTATAAAATGGAATTTGGATATTATAGTCGCTAAATTTTTTGAATTATATATTGAAATTACAATTTGATATAATAGTAATGATTATATAATGAATAAAAAATAGGAATAAATTGAATTGGAAATTCAATGCAGGATTTTTAAGTAAAAAAAATTACGATTACAAATTTAAAGCAATTAGTTAATAAAATTGAGTCCGTAAATTATTAAGGAATAAATATTGCCTTAAATGCAAATTATCACTTTATGCTTTAAAACTTGTTTTTATAGGATTCTGTAATATTACTATTTAAATTATATTTTTGCTAATTACTACATAAGTATCTTTTTAAATTTTAAACAAAAAATGTTTCAAAAATGTTCAAACTAACTCAAAATATTTCTTTTTTTTATAACATTACATAAAAAAAATTATAAATTTCGGAAGTTACAATTATAATCAGAGACATTAAATCATTTGAAATGAGAAAGCGCTTGCTTCCTATTTTAAAAAAGAAATTTAATTTATTCAAAATTCCAAATCATTGAACGTAAACACAAATTTTTATTTTGTTAATGTTAATTGATATGACTTTAAATATTATATGGTATAACATTCAATTCATTCAAATTGATTTAAATTTTCTTTCAAAAATAGTTCTTAAAATGAATAAGGTTGCTTGTTTATTTTTTTCAAAGTGGAAGATTAATTTTTCTTTTATTTATATTTTAATGTATATTGCAAATCTCAGAAATATTCATTTGATATTGTATATGTTTGGGAGATTAACATATCATAATTCCTGTATCGAAATCGAATATACAATGATTACTAATTCTCACGTAATTCATTTATAAAAGGCACAAATGTAAGATTTTATTCTTGTGAAGATTATAAATATATTGATTATTCAAAAACTGGTCTAATTTTTTATGAATTTTATTGAGGGTATTAAAGAAAATGCCTTCAAGTTTAATATCCATTCATTTGAAAAGATACCAGAAGTTTGGTTGAACTGCGACAAAGTTTCCTCAAATCATAAATGGAATAAAATTAACCTCAACTTTTAAGTTATCAAAATTGGTATTTGATTTAAAATCATTTTCTTACCAATAGTTGAAATAGTTGATAGTAACAGTTAGTTGTTGAAGAAATAGTTGTTGATGTTTAATATAAAAATAACATTTAGCATTCAGACTTGTTGTCTTGAAACATGCCACGGCGAAATGAAATAGTATAATTTTTCCAATTTTGATATTTGAAGATAATGTAACCATTTTATTTGGAGTTTAATGTAAGAATTTCACTATACAAACAATACTACTAGTATACTACAAACATCTAACATACTGATAAATAATGTTTTTGATTCCTCATGATTAAAAAATTCCAATATCAAATAAAATATTGCACTGCTCCCAATCCTTCTCTTTATCCTACAAACGCTAAATATAGTGCTGTCTCATAAAACCGCTGAAACTAGTTCCTTGCGAGCACTGCCTTGAATGAAATTTCCGAATTCTGAGCTTAAAAGAGCTTCGACAACGTGTTGAGCAAGATTTACAGATGACTAAAATATCATGACGCTATGTTGCCATGGAAACAAATGATGCTGATGATTGCTCTTCTCCCAGGAGTATCGTAAACGAAATACATTTCTTCACATTTCTCTGTAATGATGTGTCCTTTCATGAAGAACGAAGTGTTCCGTTTTCTTGTTTCGTTATGGGAACCGGAGATTAAGCTTCTTGTATTTTTGTCCAGATTTGAATTTATCCTGAATTGTTCTCTGCTGTATCTGAAGCACACACTCACTTTATATCAAATGTACATGTTTCTATTTAGTATATTACGACCATTCTTCGATGAAATAGGATTTCTAAATTTTTCACATAAACTGTTGAAAGTATTTGTCAAGTTTGTATAAAGCTCAGACTGTTACAATAATATCTAAAATTTTAAGGTTTGAATTTTGATTATGCTCATTAAACGCTTTCACACAAAGCACTGCCTAATAATTGAATGATTTTAAGAATAAGTATTTCAAAAACAAACAAAATAAAGAAAGAATCAAAAATTATTAAAAAATTCTTGATATTAAAATAATTATGAATTTTTTTTAATGTTATGCTATGAAATTTGAGCAATTTATTGTCATATTCCCTTCTTTTATGTTTGAAAAATACTGAATTAATGTTTGAAAGAATGTTTTATTATTCTCCATCATTTTATTTTTGTAAATATTTTAAAATGGTAAGATTCATATAAAGCCTAAATAAATGGGTATCAAAACTGAATGTCAAACATAAAATCATTCAATAATAATGACGAATGATCATAAAATTCGTTTTCGATGAATTCTAGCTGCTAAACATTTAACTAATTTTTTTGCAGAAATACAAAATAATAATACAGAATAAAAAAGAGTTATATCAAGATAATTTCGTTATAAATTTTCATAGAAAGAACATACTTCATTTATGCAGAAAATAAATTAAGTATTCTATAATAGCAAGTTACATCAAATCGCTTGATTTCATAGGTTATTTGGAATGAAACACATTAATTATGAATAAAGGCTACGAATATTAATGGATTAAATAAATTAAGTTTTAGTTTTCTCCTAATTTTGAAAACACGAATATGTAATTAAAGGATTTATAGCATTTTATTGCCATAAAATATTGATCAAACAATTATAATACACTTTACATCATTTAACGCCATGAAAGTTTAGATTCTAACATATTATTGTTTTAAATGAAA
>JAPMOR010006477.1:0-16039 GCA_026543865.1 Argiope aurantia
TGAAGACTACTTTTGACATATTTTGAAATGAATATCAGTTTTGAAAAACTTTTAAAATTTTGACAATTTATACGAATTATTTTTTTTTAGTTTTATTCATATTTGTATTTAAAGAAATAAGAAAATTTGTGATCCAAAATTAACTTTCACCGTTGAATAATATCATTGTAAATGAATGAATTTTGATAAATATAATCAGTTTTTTACATACGGTGCTTGAATGTGCAATATAATTTCTAACATGAGTTGAGACGAACCGTGAAATAAAGAAAAACGTTCAAATGTTTAGAAACAGTAAAAGAGAACCTTCATAGTAATTTAGCAGCAACCTATTGACAATGATATTTTTTCGATGATAATATTTATTATTTTACAAACTTCAATTTAGTTATCTATTATTCTTCCAATCAATAAATATATCTCTACAAGATGGTAAAACTCACGAATTCATCAGGTAGGCATTCTCCACTGTGCAGACTTTGATTGTAATCAATGTTTCCCAATGTGAGTTATTTCGGAATTTTATATGGCCTGATTGCGCCACTGGATTGTTCGAAATGCGAATGAGCTTTTATTTAAACAGCAAGAATTTCACTTAGAAATTATGAGGATTAGAAACCCACGGGTGGGTACATTCCTTTGAATGCTGTCATTAAAGGATTTAAAACAGTGAAACAATGCTTCTTTGTACTGCTGTGGTGGAATTTGTGTGGGAAATGGTAGGAATAAAGAATGAAATTGGCTTCATAAATATTTATTTCACCCGCCGAATGCTGATTTTGAGGAAAAATTTGAAGGTTTGTATTTGCTGTTTAATACAAATAACTGGAATAGTAATTATTATTGGAAAATGAAATCCATTTAAGGGGTTATGAAATGCATTAAAACTTGTCAGATGCGATTATTTATGCATGATAATGGAAATATTTTTAAAGTGTTTATTTATTTTGCTTGACAGAATGCACATATCTCCCATTTCACTTAAAATGTATAAAAGTATAAAAAAATTCCTCTTAAAAGTTAAAAATTTTACACGATAAATAATGCTACAATGAAATTTTAGAAAATGAAAGGAGATAAAATTATTTTCCACGTCTCAAGGCACAAAATTTATGTTGGATATAACGAATTATCTTTATAATTGCGTCGATATTTTTTAACTTCTTTGTCAAAACTAGATGTATCCGATTTGGAAGCATAAAATGTTTGAGAATATATCATAACCATAAGAAGTTTATTATCATATTTATTTATCAGTATTAAGCTATATCATTTATCTATTTGTTTAAATTTGATATAAAAGTCGTTTAGATAATCTTGGATTAGGCATTTCAAGTACGCTGCGTTAGATTGATATAGAATTTCACTGTAATTCTATTGGAATTATTTATGTCGGTTTACGAAAGTAAAACGAAAAATATAATTTTATGCTAATTCAGAGAAATATTATACAGTGCGGTTCTGTATTTTGTACTCATATTTAAAAAAATCATGTTTCGATTCAGCAAAAAATATTTTTGCTGAATCCAAATTATTAATAAAAGTTTGATTACTTTTATTTCTAAATAAAATTCAAATTTTACAGGAGCTGACAAAAATGAGAGAAATACATTGTACAATGTACTAAATATCGCAAGGTTTCTGTAATAATGTTAGTTATATGATTATCAAAATTTGGAGATTAGAAAAAAATTTGCTGAAGAAAAGCTATTGACAGACCCCAAGGTACATAAATATTTAATTGCAAATCTTAGAAAATATTATTCCTGACGAACCAGTTGGTTGCCGAAGGCGCCTTTCTCATATTTCACTACTTATTTATTTTTCCGGCCATCACAAAGATCTATATACACAAAATGTAAAAACTTCGTTAAAGTTGTTAGTTTGTATTTTTTCACCAGTTACCGCGGTAGTCGTAGAAATAAACAGATTTTTATTGTCTTGATATAACTTTATGAATTTGAAAATCTGTTTTACAAAGAAAAATAGAATAATTTTAAAATGTTGACAAGAAAATAATGCATTTTACGATGATAGTTTAATAATGTTATAATATTTTGTTCTATAGATTCGAACTTTTTTTTTCAGTAACTGCGCTATTTTCTTAAAACACAATTATTTTCTCAAAAACTCTATGGCTAGGGAAAAGTTGAACTTTAATTTTAGTCCAATTTAAATTTCCTTCAAAAGTGACCATATTTTTTATGTCAATAATACACACCTTACATAAAAAGCATCTTTTCCTGGGATCCCTGTTATTTCTGGATGCTGAGCTGCTTATGATTCAGTTATGCTAACAATCTATATATGCCTATCTATCTATCTATATATTGTTACGAAATTTCCGCCGGTGTTCGTTTGGATAGTGGAAGTGATATGGTGTAAAGAACACTCAATCAGCAGTAGAAAATAAAACAACAACGTTTATTTACACGAAGACACACAGAACAGCACCAAAGCGACAACTATATACAGCACAGAAGACGATTATCTTCAGCCGAGACGTGTAGCATTCAACAGCAGCATACAACCAGAATCTACTGCAGACAGTAGCGCACAGCTCAGTTCAGCACTAGCTTGACTCCGTCGCTGCTCACCGTCGTTTCCGCCTACTCCGCTCTGTCGCTTATGACTCCTCCGCTCCGTCTTCGGACTTGACTTGCCTGCTCTGGCAGCTGCGGAGCCTTTTATAGGTCTCAGGACTAGAAGCCTCTCAACCAATCAGGGACATTCGAGGCGCATCTCGGTTCCTACTGGACGGATCGGGAAAATTCTCGAAGTTTCAGGTATTATCTATTTTGGCTCCAAAGTCACGAAATTCATCGCCAATTCGCCAAATGGTCGCCAAGCTCTGAGACCTTCGACGCGCTACCTGGACGCCGTCTAGTACCGATGACTTTAAAACAGTCTTTCCGACGATGGAACCAACTATGCTGGGAAGCCGAATTGCAGGTTTGTAACAATATATATATATATATTCTTCTTTTCAGGAGCCGTCCCATGCTTGTTTGGAACAGCCTCTTATGTCTCATTTGTATTCATGCGTCAAAGATAGTGCGTCGGAATGCTGATTAGTGAGTTTTATGATAGTTCATGTCTAGTGGTATATTTTATGACATCCGCCACACATAGGTGGTTTGAGCTTCGATTCTTCTTTCCATTGTTACCACCTCATCGAAGTAGCCTTCATCATAAATGCAGAGTCTGAATTTATACAAGGAATTTTAGAGTATTCGGTTATTATAAACATCTATCAGAAAATGGTAAGACTTTTTAGATTTGGATTACTTTGTTTAAAATAAACTTGAATGAACTTCTTGAAACTTTTTCAAAAGAAATATTTGCGCATTTGTAAAGAATAAATTGAAAATATTAAACGTAATGCGAATAAGCAAAATAGCAGTGTTTAAGTTTATTTGATCTGCCGAATAAACGCAAGAAGAATATAGCATGTAGTGTGAAACATTCATTTTTTTTTAAGAGGAAATTTATTGTAAGTGAAAACATCTCAAAATTACTTTATATTCCTTCGAGCGAAAATTATTTAAAAAAAATCTCTGTATTGCAATAATTAATCTATTTTAAAAATTCGATATTCGTTATTTATATTTTATGGCTATAGCGTATAATGAACGAAGTCCCCGTTTTATTTCATGAAAAAATGAAAGCTAAGCGCTCTTTGAAAGAAATTTGCAACAAGAGGGAAAAAATATCGAGAACGAGTGGACTTTGTGGATTTACTGTAAATTTTTTCAAATGAATTTAAACTTGCATTTATAAAGATGATCTTTTATTTTTTAAAGTAATTTTTTTCCCTGTTTTGAATTACTAAAGATCTCTTCACTAGTGCCTTTATTACTTTTTAAATTTTATTCCGCTAACAGGATATAAATATATTAGTTTCTTTTATAATTTATTCTATAATCAGTAAATAATGAAATGGCAATTTTTCTTTTAATATTCGGAAAAGGATGCAGTGAGTAAAACGAGCTGAAACCAGATGATGTATTTATTACACCATTGTTTATGTGATTTTATTATTTGTAATTTTTGTTTTCCCTTAATTATTTTATTTGTATTTTTTATTGTTTGTATACTTATTCATATAGTAAAAATTAATACTGAACATAGATGGCGCAGTATGCTCTAAACCATATGTATCTTGTGAATGTGAGGGAAGTGCACTTAAGCTTTTTTATTGTAAACACTTCAACCTGAGAGTTGGTGTGAAACTGATGCAAGCAGGCATTGCTCGCTCTTTTGTTAGCGGCAAAAAGAATTATCCGTTCGCTCTTTGTTAGCGGCAATTTCTACTTTTAAATATATATATTATGTGTTTTCTTATATATGTGTAATCCTCGTCCATGTGTGTTGTTATATGTGTGGGTGTGCGAAAAGAAATAAAAAAAGAACAAGAAATCATCTTTCCTTGGATTAAATACACACAACCAGCTACAACTATTTTGTTTACTTTCTCAGCTCTTCAGCGCAAAATAAAAAATCTTCTACAACGAGCTTTCCAAAGAGCACTATAGAAATCAATGAAGAGCACAATCACTTTGAAATAATAATACATTTATTCCTTTCCATTTCCTTAAAATATTTACATATATATGTATCATGTGTTTTCATTTTTACCAAAACACCTAAAAGCAGTGGAAAAAAAAATAATCAGGAGTTGAGTTCGACCTGAACAGAAAATGTCACAATATTTTTTATACTCTCTGTGTAATTTTCTGAAAGCATTAAATAAGATTTTTTTTTCTTACTGTCACAGATTTTAAAATAGTTTATTCAACTACATATTTTTCAGTTTTTTTCATTAATTACATATTTACCGATCTAAAATCACTAATTTTGTGTGCCAGAAACAAATCGAGAGCACGTATTGAGGGCCTGAGACACAAATTGACTGAAGGCGAGACTACATATTGCCAGGGCGTCAGAGTAATATGCAAAGCCATTCAACAAGTGAGCCACAATCAGGAATTCCAAGGGAAGCTTTGGGATGTCCTCTCTTACTTAAATACAATCACAAGATATTTATTATTTTTGAAGAATTTTAAAATGCATTTTCGAAATTCAAGAACATGTTAAAATTTTATCTTTGCTTGGGTATAGAGTGTTCATAAAATAACTTCACCATTTCTTATAATGATATGATAATAATATTCATATAATGATATTTTGAGTGCGGAAGATTCTAAAGAGAGGTTAATATTTATTA
The DNA here is from genome assembly GCA_026543865.1 of Argiope aurantia. Taxonomy (NCBI): domain Eukaryota; kingdom Metazoa; phylum Arthropoda; class Arachnida; order Araneae; family Araneidae; genus Argiope; species Argiope aurantia. The sequence continues at coordinate 5,228 of JAPMOR010006477.1, forward strand.
ATGGTTGAATTATATCTGATTAAATTATATCTGATTTGAAATTTTGAATCAAAGATAATGTCAATTAATTCATGGTTTGGGTTTCAATACCATCCACAATCTCCTAAATGCAAAGTTAGGCCTATGTTACACTCATTACAATATTTTACCTTTCTATCGTTTCTGTGTTCTTTTCCTTTAATCACCCATGTTTATCTCCGTATTTTAGAGGCTACGTGTGTACTTTTACTTCCTTTACGGATTAGCTATTTAGTAGATTTGAGAGAAGACATTCTTATGAAAATTTGAATGAATCCATTCAGAGAAAACCGGTTTATCCGTGTATACAAATACAAATTAATATAACAACTATAAAATAAAAAAATACTAAGCAAAGAAAATTTGGAACATAGATATATCAAATTTTGTATCAAATCCGTCTGTACTTTATCATGCATCTACGCACGCAGCTTCAAAACTTTAACATGACTAGGTAAATGAAATGTCATTCACAGTTTTCATCTGAAGTGTACATTGTTAACAGTTTTTGAACCATATCTTTAAAAAGGATGTCCGTTGATCTACACTTTCACATGAATATATATACGATAATTCCAAAAACTGTATAACCTGAGTAAATAAAATTTGATACGTGATTTCGTTACTAAAATCTTGATTTTAAATCTGTCCGAAAAAAGATGCGCAAAATACATTAAAAAAGTCAGAGCCCTCTTGGCATTCACAGCTTTGCCCAAGGTCCTCAATTTAAACGAGCGAAGAGAAGGGGACAGTAACATTTGTTAAAGAGTATGCGAGAAATTTTCGAGCAGGCAGTACTCAATAATTTATCCTTATAACTGAACTTCTTAAATATTATTCATATTCTTTGATTATGGAGTGCATTTTACTCTAAAGTGTATGACTAATTTTTAGGGTGTACCAGAAACACTTACACCTCCTTAATTAATAATTTCATAAACTGAAAATTGCACTATACATGTCCTAAGTAGTATATGCATTCGATTTTAAATGCCATTTTCACTCATTTCTAGTGCCGACAAAAATTAGACTGTGCATTGATCCTACTTCGAAAAATCCAAGATGCAATATTTATTGCTCTTTCGTTTATACCACGGTTCTGTTATGACAAAAAACACAAAGAAACTACAATAAAAAACTAGTTGAATAGTAAAGTTCACTCTTTAATCGTGTAGATAATATATAAATATTCATAATATAATTGCGTTTTATAAGAAAGATATCAGATGGGGATCTTTTGCTTCGTATTTGACTTTATTGTTATTATTATTGGCATATCTAAAAAAAATTTGAAATAAATCATAAAAAGGCAAAATTAAAAAGTTTGTAAAAGAAAAAAAAAAAATTGAGATTTGTGAAGATTTGAAATTTGGTGGTTTTAAAATATTATAATATAATCACCGTGACCAATAATTTTCTAATAATTTCAGTATATACAATCGTTAATAAATGTCGAGGTTTATTATACCTTATTATTAAATCAATTTAATTCAGATAATGTAATCGATTAGTGTTTTAAAATTTCGGTAGCCCGTCAGCCGCCGTTGAATTTAAAACAACAGCGTTGCCCGAGGAACACCACTTGGAGGTCGGCTACCAGAGTCCCTCGAGGCTGTCCTCTCACACACTGTTTTTTATCTTTCTGGACAGCCCCGGGAGGTCGAAGAGATCTCGACCTCCCTCGCGCATTCCTGAAAATGGGTCCTTCTTCTAGTCACAAATTCGGGTAAACAATAAGCAAATTGTCGTGCGTTGATGGTAAAAGGGGAAAGCGGATCAACGCGTCCACAGAAACCTAGCGCACTCGTGTAGCTTACAGATTAATAATCTTATAATACGTAACCTATAACTAATCACCTATTCTTATAATTACCTTCACCTGGGAAATTTGTGAATGCTGCTTAACTAATCTCTAGTCTCTTCAACATTTAATTTGGAAAGGGTAAATGCCGAATAAGTATTGTCGAAGTGCGCTAAGTGCCTCCTGGAAGGACTTTTAAGGGAAGCTGGCCCACATTCGTGTGAAGCTCGGGGAAACCAGGCAAAACCCGTAGCAGCCAGCCAGGCAGAGAGTCGCTTTCAACAGCAGAGGACCCCCGCCTACCAGTTGGAAGAGCTTCGGCACTCGGCCACTGGTGGGGCGCGAAGAAAGCGTTGGTGAGTGGGAGTGGACCAACGCTGCCACTTTATTTAAGTCACATATTCGGGAAGTTTGGTTTAAGTCGGATATTAGGGATGTTCCGGCATTACTATCGCTCTTAATATTATTAACAATTGAAATATTATATTTTTAAAATAGTTGCTAGATTTTAGAAAATTTGACATGATATTTAAAATTGATTTGAACTTATTTTTAGAATATTTACTAAGATTCTATAATTGCTTTAACGGCCTTTGATTTTTTTAATTAAATTAATTTGTGCGATGTATTAATATATATATATGATGGTGGATGTTATAGAATTTGATAATTTCTCTTAATTTAGTCAGGTAGATTGCTTTTACTGCTGCTTTATGTCCTCGAAACGGTTTTTTTGACCTTTAGTGATAAATAGACGAATTTATTAAGAACAGTTTAAAATTATTAATTAAACATTTTTAATTTTTTTTAAATCCTAGAATAATAACAACTGATTTTTTTTCTATAAATTATGAATATATATCGTAATTTCCATCGTTACTAAACTGTAGCTGTAATATTCTATATACTTTACGAAAATCATAATTCGAATTGATAAAAGTTTACAAGTATGTTTAAATAAAATTCAGGTCTGTTTGAATACACATTTGTACTATGTTTTGAATTAAAAGCGAACGGAGAAGGACAATTTTTGTTAAATATTTCATTCGCTATATCATGTTTCTCAATTCTAAAAAAGAGCTTTAAGATCCTTATTTTTCACTTTTTTTCTAAAAAAAAAAAACAAAAAAAAAACACTTTATAGTTAATGAAACTGATCAAACTGTTTCATTTTTTAAAACGCATTAGATAATGTATTCTTTAGTTAATTCCATAATTCAAATACAATCATCGCAACGACGGAATATCTCGTACTCCGAATAATTCCTACAACATACTTCATTGAATATTAATTAGTTATACATGATAGTTCAGATAAATGAGATGAAATTTTCGTACTTCACAATTTCTCCAGCGAAGGTGATAATGTCGCCAAAAATGATACAACTGACACCAAATATTATAACTTGTATGGTAATATTGGGTTGTTCAGAAAGTAATTTCATTTTTTCCCGACAGATGATTTAATTGTATTTGTTTTGCACCCAACTTCACATTTAAGCCGTATAATTTTTATATGTTTTGAGAGCTTATATAGCAAGGCTTGTGTGTGAAAAATTCCAATTAATTCTACGCAGTTGTTTTTGGTTGGTGCCCTTTTAAATATGGAGAGCGATAACCAGCATTTTCGACATATCTTACTGTTTTACTACAGAAAGGGTAAAAATGCTGTTCAAGCCAGAAAGAAATGGACCGATGTGTATGGAGAAGGTGTGTTGACAGTACGCCAGTGCCAGAACTGGTTCGCTCAATTTTTTAGACGGTAAAACCTTCACCTCAAATGAGGAGGTCAAAAACTACCTTGATCAGATTTTTGGCAGCAGAGAACAAAAATTTTATGAGCGTGGAATGATGCTACTACCAGAAAGATGGCAAAAAATGTTAGACCAGAACGGCCAATATATAATTTAATAAAGTATTTGTTTATTATACGAAAACTGTCTTTCATTTCCACACACACACAAAAAAAAAAAAAAAAAAAAAAAAAAAAAACGAAATTACTTTCCGAACAACCCAATAGAATTATTAAATATTTTGTGTGTTTATATTGTATGAGCGAATAAAATATTTTGTTTTTTTTTTAAAATATCCTCATAGTTAATTTTCTATAAATGACAAATATTTTTATTTCATATATTGTTTTACCTTTTAGCTATTTTACATCACCAAATTTTTTGTATCAATATTTCACAGCAACACTTTGAGATTTTTTTTCAGTATTTTTCTCTTCAAAATTTTGCCATACATTTTGTATCCAATGGTTATTCTGCATTCATTATCTTTTTAATTTTATTTTCATATTTATTAGCAGTTATAAAACAAAAAATCAATTTCTTTGGAGAATTCCTTTTATACTTCAAGTATTTTTTTCTTTTTTTTATTGAACTTGTTTACCGTTTGCATGCATGATAAAATTAAGTATTGCTACTATAAACACCTGCCGACGAAAGATCGCAAAATTTTATTATTTTTTTTAAAAAGTTTTGAAAACATTGGTTAAATACAAAAAAAAAAAAAAATTTTTTTTGTTAGTCTATAGAGTGTATTCGCCAATAGCATGCTGCTTGGCCAAATTTTGCCGTATGACGTGGCATTGATGCACACGTAGTCAAAACGTCTATTTTCTAACTAAAATACCAAATTTTAAAATTAGGAAGCTGTCTTTAAATGTATAAATTAACTTCAGCATGATATGCCTAAAAAATTGAATTTAATTTTCTTATTTTGCAACAGATGGACTAAACATTTTAGGTAAATTATACAGTTCTTTGAGTTTTCTCAAAAATGATAGAACACTTTCCGTAATAATTTTTTTATATAAGTAAATATAGTATAACAAGAAAAGATATTATATTATGAACTTAAGAAAATATATTACATGTGTATTTTAAATTAAGGAATTTACAAGAATAGGTGTCATTTCCGAATAAATTTTATATTTTGAAAATAATTGGCGTAAATCTTAAAAAGATGGTAATTATTGATATTGAAGGTTATTAATATTGATTGGAAATAACTATATCTGAAAAGGAGTACGCAAATGATATTTATATAAAAAATTTCTAACATGATGAAATGGCAAAGATATTGCCTTCTGATTTTGCGATGTTTATAATAGATGAATTATTTAAATTATATAAATTATCAGAAACTGTTATTTCACTTATTTGATCTTTTGACGACCTATTTACTTATTTTTGAAAAGAAAGCTTTGCACAGAAATTCCCTTTTCATTGTTCTATTATGCTATTACATTAATGATTAGACACGATTCAAAATCAATCATAATAAAATTCACCACAATAATAGAGAAATAAAAATTGCTGTAGTTTGATATTTGATTTTGCTAAACAATGAATATAAATGGTGAATTTTGTTTTTTTTAATGCTTGGATAATCTCTTGCTCTACAATTTTAATAATTCAATCGGGAAAATCTCATTACATACTTCAATGATATGTTGAATATTTTATATCGTTTTAGGCTACAAGTTCATTTTTTGAACGCTTTTGAAGCTTTATAGTAATTTTTCATGTTAAAATTATAAATAGAAACTTTTTTCTCTGTTTATATATACTGACGGTAAAGACCAGTTTGAAAGAGGAACGAGGCAATTTAATTGATAGTCGGAAAAAAAGATTCTCCATTCAGAACTCTATAAAAAAATTTTCTAAAAAACTAGAGAATAATATAAGGTATTCGTATTATTTTGGGGAAAATTTCAATAATTATTCTTCGATATTAAGTATTTTGCAATGGAGCAAAGGAATGTTATGCTTATTGATCCCAAGGGCAAGATGGTTGCTTACTATAATGATGATCAGCAAGTAATCAGTCAGTAATCAGATACTATAATGAAGATACAAAGCTATGCATCGCTTCCAATATAGCAAATAATTTTTATCAAAAACTTCGTTGAGTGTAAAAAAAAATCCTTAATTCCACTTATTCAAATCTTTAACATTCTTCCGTTAATTCATACGTCACCAAAGGACAAGCAAGAATGCGGAGTACAACTTAAGTATTGAAGATTAAAATTTCACAAAATTTCAAAAGAAGAAAAAAAACCTCTTGCAAACAAAGATTAGCAAAAAGGCGTCTTTTTTTTTTATTGGATAAAATATCTTACAGTACAGCTGTTTTGCATACAGCACTTGCAAGAGAAACTGAAAATTACTTTGTAACTAAATTTAATGCCAAAGTTGCTACATTTCATGGCGCATGTGCAAAGTGTTTTTAAAAAATAGAAAATGTTTTTAAAAAAGACGTTTAAAACATAAAATTTGAAGTAACGGCCGAAAACAACCAGTGGATATTCCTGAAATATAACTTTCGACTGTAGCTCGATATAAAATCTTAATAATTGTCTTTTTTTTATTTTTTGATAGTGCTACCTGTTATTACGTAACACTCAGATGTATAAAACATTTCAAGAGAGCATTTTCATACGGTTAGTTTTTCTGTTTATAAAAGAGAAATGTATTATGAAAACTTTTTGAGTCAAATATTCGGTAATTGGGGATTTATTTGGCGACCGACTAACTAAAAAACAAACACCATAAGACGCCAACAATATAATTTGGCTTCTAACGACATTGTAACGAAAATCTGCTGCATATCCAACGGACATATATAAGAAGAAATTTTAAAGTTAATAGACGGCACAATATGCAAAAATAAGGTATATTTTATTTGATTAGAAGCTTGCCGATTATTGCAAAGGAAATTGTATTTCTCAGTGGAAAACGAACCGAATTTCTTATGTGATAAATAAAAAATTCTGAAAAGGTCCAATTCGCAAAATTTTATTAATCAATAATATTTAGCCAAATTGAATCTTTTTTAAAAAAATCGCCAAATTTAAATTATGGAAATAAAAATAAGTTATCTGACTCGTCAGTAAAATACCAAATCTAACGGGCATCAGATATGCAAATAATATTTCTGATTGGTTATATCGAGATATTTTAGCAAATTGTTATTCGAGCGACATTTAACACTTAAAATTCAATTGTACATCGATTCTTGGTCCTACAACCTGCGCAGAGCTTTCTTAACATTTCTAGCAGGAGCTTGCTCCTTCGTTTCGGGAGCCTTTGCCTTTGTTGGCTGAGGCACTTTCGTCTTTAAAGTTAAACGCTCCTTCTGCTTTGGTGCGCTTAACTTCAAAGGCGCTGGTACTTTTGCCTTGAAAGGTAAGTTCTCCTTTGACTTAGGAGGCAAGGACGGACTAACCTGTGGAGGAACAGGGACTTCCTCCCACTCCATGTCTTCCACGCAGTTCACTGGCTCCCAGTCCATGGCCTCCTCGTCGCTGCAGCAGTTCCAGTCCATCATGTCGGGACCTGCAACGAGATCTAAGAGCAAACCAAAACAAGACATATCTGATATCAGATGATAGACACAGATAAATAATGTAAATCAAATGGTTTTATTAAGCAATCAGCAAAATCAAACAAAAATCAAAGACAAAGTCTCAAATTTTATGCACGCAAGTGAATATTCAACACTTTCACTAAAAATGACGTCTTTAATTGTGAAATTGGCGATCCATGAATTTTGACCAATCAGATCCATTGTTTGAGAAGTGAAAGTTGAAGTTGAAGAAACTGAGGTTGCTCACAATGACAAAATTTCTTTAAAAATAGTTATATTTTTAATTTTATATTAATAATTCGCCGTAGGAAATTAGGATGGCTTTCTAAAATTTAATTATATTTTCAAATTTCCTTTCCAAATAAATCAGGTTTTAAATTTTTTGCCGAAAAGTTAATACTTATGGAGCTTATATAATTTTCTGTTAATGGGAAGAGTTAGTGGAATGAACCTTCATTATTTTTAAAAAGTATATAATTCTTTTTTAACCAAAAGCGTTTACATTTAGTGCTCGAAAAATGATCTGAATTCGTTTTTTTTTTTGTCAAAATTTGCTCAACGTTGTTCTAATATAATTTTTCTAATATGACTTTTACCTTTCGTGATAAGAAAGGGGCCAGCTGACCCTAGGAGTCGTATTATCGCTTTTAATTTGTTGAAACATTTTAAATCTTTGTAATGACGATAAATTTACTTGCGAGGTTTTGGATTTTTAATTATTTTTATAAACAAATCAAATAAGAAAACATAATCTTTACATTTCGTATTTACATTTTCATTTTATTTACATTTTGTTTTGCAAATGCAAGTCTTTTCTCTGAAATGTGGATACTTTATTTTTTTCCTTTAGCCCTGGTTGTAATGTTTTTGGCACAGTTATTATTTAAGTGATCTTATACAAAACATTTATAATTATAAAATATTTATAACACAAGAGATGAATTTCAACTATACGGTTTGCGTCAAAAAACAAACTGAATCACCACACTGGTATGGAGCCACAGGAACTGATTAATAAGCTATGGTCGCATTTTTTGAATCAAGTAATGCTGCTTTGATTTGTGCTATGCTTAAGCTTTTCATGGTGCATTTCAGACTATGTTATTGTAGCCTATTATAAGGCTTGATAAAAATGCACTTTTCTGATGATAGAATTATGGACTCTTTCGTCAGTCATTTTTATTACAACCATCAAAATGGTCTCAACCATCGTAAATCTACTGCTATTTGGATGCATTCTGTAGCACAATGCATCCAAATAGCAGTAGATATACGATGATGATGATGACAATGATCTGAACTTAGCATATAAAATTAATTATAATTGAAAACAATGAATGCTATACGACAAATTGCTTGAAATAATTGAGCTATGAATTCATTAACTTTTTAGAATAAATGCATTTCATGGAATCTTTTCTATTCGCCAAGGACGCCAGCTATGCCAAGTCAGTATATTCAAAAATAACAACTAAATACTCCCAGAGCTGAAATATTCATCAAATATTTCGATTTTCTGTTGATAAGCGTTACCAGATTGAATGCAGTATGCAATTCAATACATAACTTTCATTTAGGTAAAATATACTTAACCAAAACTGTTACAAAACATCGTTGTTAACTCAAATTTAATACTGAATAAACGGAAAATATCAAGATATTATATTTTAATATTGACGAAAGATTCGGATGGCTCAAATAAAATCTGGACTGAAAAGTGGTTCAGCGTATTTCCTTACAAAGCCAACAATGCCAATAGAGAGGTCAAAATGAAAAATCAAAATGGTTGACAAAAACCGTTTTGCAGTATTGTTTATCAGGTCAGCCATCTTCATTGTCGATTTAGTGTTATTGGCATCCTTGGCGACGTGAAGAGGCATCCTAACTGGATTCGAATCAAACTCGGAATTCCAAATTTATTCGCATGTTATAATAGAGTTCCTGCCTTCTTTAGTGTATATATTATGTTTGAAGTCTGCTATCTGTATTAATTTCTTATTCAGGAAATGCGATAAAAGAATCGAAAGGGGTGTTAAGAAATGTAATAAAATCGAGAATATGCAGAGGAGGCCATAAAAGCTGAAAGAAACTTTCGTTTTTTAATAATTTCTCGTAAACGTAGTATAGAAAAATTATAGCAACCTTCAAATAATTTGAACTCGAGATTTTGACGAATCTCCTCGGTTTAGGTCTCCCTCAGTTCGAAAAACATATTTTCGGAAAATGTCCGTCTATCTGTCTGTCTATGATAAAGATAACTACCAAACAAATTGAGCAAGATGAATAAAGTTTGGTATGCAGGCTTCATGCTACATTTCTAGATTTCTTTTAGATTCTGAGTAAAATCCGTTCAGAGAAAGTTTGTCTGCTCGCTGAATATACATAAGTTCGATAAATACAAAACGAGGACAGAGTTAGACAGATAAAATTCGGTACACAGATGTAACATTTTTATTATAGACTTCTTTAACATCTATAACATCTTTACTATTTATTCGGAAACATATTGTTACAAACCTACAATTCGGCTTCCCAGCATAGTTTATTCCATTAATAGAAAGAATTTTTACAGTCATCTGAATGGGACTAGCGCGTCGGAGGTCCCAGAGCTTGGCGACAAACTTGGCGACCATTTGGCGACTTGGCGACCAATTTGGCGACTTTGGAGCGAAAATAGATTATACCCGAAACTTCGAGAATTTTCCCGATCCGTCCAGTAGGAACCGAGATACGTCTCGAACGTTCCTGATTGGTTGAGAGGCTTCTAGCACCGCCTCCTGAGACCTATAAAAGGGGCTGCAGCTGCCAGAGAGTCAAAGCCAGTAGTCCGAGTTCGAAGGTAGAATGCAGTAGGAGTTTGAGACGACGAGTAGTCCGAAGACGGAGCGGAAAAGCCAGTAGTCAGAGTGAACAGAGTGGTCGAAGAAGAGTAAGCGGAATCGACGGAACGAAGTCAGTAATCCGAGTCGGAGAAGTAGAAGACAGAGAAGTCGGAAGCGACGAAGTCAAGCTAGTGCTGAACTGAGCTGTGCGCTACTGTCTGCAGTAGATTCTGGTTGTATGCTGCTGTGTGTGCTGTTGTATGCTACACGTCTCGGGTGAAGATAATCGTCTTCTGTGCTGTATATAGTTGTCGCTTTTGTGCTGCCCTGTGTGTCTTCGTGTAAATAAACGTCGTTGTTTTATTTTGTACTGCCGCTTGCTGATTGAGCGTTCTTTACACCATATCACTTCCACTACCCAAACGAATTCCGGCAGAAATTTCGTAACAATATTTACTATAGACACTTATCAAATTTCGAGTGAAATCTTACTAAGGATTGGCAATCCGTCCTTCTGTATTTTAGCGTTTGCATGTAGAAATATGTAAATACAATGATTTAAATATATTAGATTTGATACATGATTTGATAGTTAGAAATGCAGTTTTATGTTAAATTTTTGTTTCAATTGGTTGAAAGGAAAGAGTTTGAAATCCAAATTAAATTTTTGGATACTATGAACTGAATGGCAGGGATTAATCGCCAAATTACTCGCCAAGGATGACACGATAGATTTATCAGAAATGCTGAATTCCCTCCAACAGTTTATTTTTTGTAACAATTGTACGCCAATGC
>JAPMOR010006508.1:3789-30336 GCA_026543865.1 Argiope aurantia
TTGAATCATTTTTAACATTCGTTTTCAAGTTGTCTCTTAATGTTAGACCGAATTTTGTTTTATAAATTTTATTTATAGCATATGGAAACACTAATTTGATGCAGTCTGAAATTTTTCAGAAAACAGCCTATAAATTTGTAATTTTTCAAATAGATAGCTATAAATTTGATTTACTAAATTTTAAAAAAATGTGCAGCCGATTTTAAAATGCTCCTTTAAAATATCTGTAGAGTATACAATGATTTCATCTATAATAATATGTTATATAAAAGCTTTTGTGTGATTTATTAGTTTGCTTATAAATACTTATGACGAATTTCTGCAAATTTTATCAGCACTCTGCAGTAAACTCAAAACATTTCTGTTTCATGTGACCTCAAATAAACCAGCTTAAAAATTTCTTGTCGAACACAATTTGATATTCAATTTAAATTCCCTTGAAATTAAATTATAACCACGTTAATTCTATTTGAAAGCAGAATTTGGAAGTTTCTATGGTGCTACATTACAAGAAGAGAAATTAATTAAAAAAATCACAAAGACATATTTGATTCTTTTTTTCATTTCCATATTGTAAATATATATATATACATACTATTGATTTCAAATGAATGAATTATATGCATAAGCCCTACATGAATATTCAGTAAAATATTCGATATAGGTCGAAAAAGGAATTTTCAATAGTAGCTCAAGAATGTTATCCTGTATATCTCGAAATATAGGAAAAAAAATATTTATGGAGAGAAAGAGATTCAGAGAACAAGATAAAAATAAATAATATTTTCTGAGGTCGCGTTATGTCTGAAACAGATCTCCTGTGGTGGGGAGATAAAATAAAGTGGGAAAGCGGAGATACTCTTTTCAGTTATTCATGCTTTATTCTTCAACATTACCTTCTCAATATGAATCTTATATTGTTGAACTTCCTTTGTTATACTGTTATAATCCTTGTGGGATTTCGTATAAATAAAATAATAACATATAAAAATATGAAAAATGAAGATACTTAAAGCTTGCTTTTCCTTTAAATTACATTTTAAATAAACTTTTATCTAGTAAAAAAGTTAGGTTCATTTTTTTTTACTTTATGATTCCCGTTTTGGCAAAAATAAAGCAACTGTATATAAAAGTTGAAAGGTCCCATCCTATATCAATGCAATACTTAAAATCTATGTAAAAAAACTGCCACTCATTTAATAGATTAGATTTAAATTAAATTTAATTTATAGAATTAGGATGTTCTTATAGTATTATACAATGCCCATGCTTTGTTCATAAGAATTTTACCTTTTTCAAGCACATTCCTTTTTTTATTGCTACAGAGATCATGCAAATTAGTTCATTCATAATTGCATTGTTAAAGTAGATTCATCCGTCCATTGCCTAATTGTTCAAGTATAACAATGCCTATACTGAAAAATCAAATCTAATAAAAAAATAATACCAAGTTTTAATTTTCAAATTGTGTTTTTTGATGAATGAGTTTCATGTCAATAAATCATCTCATCATCAGCATTCTGAATTGAAAAATTAATTTTAATTTTACATAAAATAACAAATTTCATTCGTGGTAATGGTTTCAGTATTAACTAAGAACAGAACTATATCATTATCCTTCACCACAGTTATACATGATCACGCGTTTCTAATTCATGGTTACAAGACAGTATAATCGAATCATAGGCACACCCTCCACCACTAACCCATACTAAAACTCAAATGTAGAGATAACATGTGAAATTCCTTGCTAGCACTGAAAGGTCTCCTACTTTATAAGCTCAATAGAAACGTGTCTATTATAGATTATGCTGTCGGTACAGAAAAGTCCTTGTAAAAGTACTCCCAAATAACCTTTCTCAGTTTGAAGAATTATTTTCATTGAGATTTCAATAGAAACAACACATAGTTAGTTTCTAAGCATTTAGCGTTAATTGTGCATAATTGCAAGTGGCGCTATTTCAAAAGAGATCGAAAAAGCTCTGTTTCCTCTGAACATCTTAAATTCACAATAATTTTGTATTATTTCTTCCTGATCCAAGTGAGATAGCCTTTTCGCTAAAATATGGATCATGACCTTTTAGGGGACAACCAATGAAAGATAATAATTTCCAGTAAATAATTAGATTTCAAATGCATTCATATAGAATTAAAGAAATAGCATTATAATGCCACCCTCTATGAATAATTTTAATGTCCTTGTTTTTCCTTAGCAGCTTATATTTATGACAAGCCAAATTTAACAGCATAATAAACATTCTCTCTGGCAACTATTAAAACATGAAATTACAATAAATTTTCTCGGACCTTAAATTTTTTAATCGTTAATTTTAAAATCGTTAAATGTTTTACATTACCAATCATGCCGACATATCTTTAATCTATCTATACTTATAATGAAGCTCAATGTGTGTGTGTATGTGTGTGTGAGTGTATGTATGTGTGTGTGTGTGTGTGTGTGTGTGCGTGTGTGTGTGCGTGTATGTGTGTGTGTGTATGTGTGTGTGTGCGTGTATGTGTGTGTGTATGTGTATGTGTGTGTGTATGTGTGTATGTATGTGTATGTGTGCGTGTATGTGTGTGTGTGTGTGTCTGTGTGTATGTATATGTGCGTGTGTGTGTGTGTGTTGGCGCTCTACAGGCCAGACCGTTTGACCTACAGCTACCAAATTTGGCACGCGTATACCTTGGAGGACGGATATGTGCACCTGGGAATTATTTTTTCGAATTTTTAATTAGAATTTTACTTATTTAAAAATTAAGCGAAATTTCGGCGTGTTTCTGTTATAACTTCCGGAAATATTACCACACAAAAAAGATTTTTACATCAAGTTAAAGAGCAAAAATGTATCTTTTAAATCATACCAATGTTTTAACCTTAAAATTAAGTTTCTATTTTTAAGGAATTTTTAAATAAATAGTTTAACTATATTTTTCAACAATTTTCATCGTACAAAATAAAAATAAAATTTAAGCTGCACGAGCACGTTTTTGCATTCATGGGAAAAAATTAGCTTTTTTCAAAGTGTTGCCATCACATTGATTAAAGCTCCAATTAAAAATAAATTAAATATTTTTGGAAATGAAATCTGAAAAATATAATTTTCGACACGTGTCTGTAGGAAATGAAACAAATAAGAAGTATTATTTTTTTCTAAAAACAAATTCAAGAAAAATTATTTTATGATTTTTTACACACTCTATATTATTAATCCAATAAATCAGTTTTATTTTAAGGCAAGTTTTGATTAATATGAACAGAATATTCATTCAAATCAGGGCCACACAGCTAATTTATAAACCTTTAGATCTGCTAAATGGTCTAAATGGAAAATGATTATATTTTATGTAACTTGATTCAATAAATGCTCTAATAAATAACGAATTTTTGATTTTACATAAAGCTTTACCTGTGGAAATCACGATTAACAAAATGTTCTTGAAACACTAATATTTTAAATAAAAAGAGATAATTTCCAATCAACTAAATCTATCACTTAAACTGACTGATTTATGAAAAATTGAATATCACTTTTCAATAAAAAAAAGGATAATTTTAGATTTTCCATCTATCGTTTCAACGAAAATACGCCAATCAGCACGCAGGTATCTCAAGATTAATTGGCCTAAGATTATGAAAATGTTGAGTTTTTCTAAATTTTTAACATTCAAAACTTCATAAATAAGTCTTAGTTGATCGTGGAAAATAGAAACATTCATTCATTTATTTAAAATTTGGTGTGTCCAGAATATTTCTCTGAATATGTTACCTTACTGCATTAAATTTAGACTTCATAATTTTTGGAATATATTTATAGGCCGGAACAAAATATTGTTATTGATTTCATTTCAATCCTTTTGTAAACAAAGCTAAAAACTGATTTTTATGCTGAATCTGAGAAATTTTTGTTGAATTTTTCTTTGAGATATTACATAAATTATCAAAAATATTTTGTAGTTCACATAAGACTTAAATGTCGAGCAATTCTGTTTGCAATACTCATATTCCATAATAATAATAATAAATAAATAACAATAAAGATGATAAATGAAATAAAACGCTTGGTATTTTTAAAAAAATATCTTTATATTAATTGCAATTTCATCATTTCCACTTTAAATTAAAGTTGAAGTTTTACTGGAAATGACAACAAATTATCAAAATATATATAGTAAATTCCAGGAAACGATCTAAACAACAGGATAAGTTTGGTATGACTATCAAAATTGGAAAATTAAAAATGTTTTGTTTGAGAATCTATTAAGAGACCAGTTACTTAAAATATTTAATTGAAAATTGTAGCGAGCGGTAATACTGGCGAACCGGCTGGTCGCCAAAGGCGGCTAGTACTTATATAAAACTCAATGTGTGTGTGTGTTGGCGCTTCATAGGCCAGGCCATTTGACCTATAGCTACCAAATTTGGTACATGTATACCTTGGAGGTTGGGAATGTGCACCTGGGGTTTCTTTTTTTGAATTTTTAATAAAAATTTTAGTTATTAATTAAAAACTAGCTTTCCCACCAAAAAATCTTTTTATTTTCCCCACCGCCAAATGAGTAAGGCTTCAGTGGTTTTCCCCAACAGTAATGAAGCTAGGCGTAACATTTTTCGGCCGATTATTTCAAAGGATTCTGTTTATTTTATTAATGTTTGATGCATTTAAAATTAAAAACTGTTAATTAATCCATCTTTCAGATTCATTCTGAAGTACTTTTGAATTAAAATAAAACAGAATAAAGGAAATAAAAAAATTTTAATCTGCATAGCGTTGTCCCAACTGGAATAGAAAATTCAAGCATTAGGCGTTACCATAATTGGCGTTGAAAATTTACGCATGCGCATTGTGTTCTGATTGTTGACAATGCGGACTTGGTTTTAAAAGTTTAATATGTTTTCAACAGATTATTTCAAACGATTCTGTTTAATTTTTTAGTGTTTGATGCATTTAAAACTAAACATTGTGAATTAATCGATCTGTTCATAATGAATCTGAGAAAATTTTGTTGAAAACTTCTTGAGATATTATATAAATTAAGAAAAATATAATTTAGTGCACATAAGGTTTAAATACTCAGCGACTCTGTTTTCAGTACTCATATTTAAAAAAAATGTCTCGTTTCAGTAAAGAAAATATTATATTTATTACAGTTTAATCATTTCCACTTTAATTTAAAGCATAAATTCTACGGGAGCTAACAG
The DNA here is from genome assembly GCA_026543865.1 of Argiope aurantia. NCBI lineage: Eukaryota > Metazoa > Arthropoda > Arachnida > Araneae > Araneidae > Argiope > Argiope aurantia. The sequence continues at coordinate 8,993 of JAPMOR010006508.1, forward strand.
AAAATTAGAGAGATACATATTACGTTATGGCTGAAGTCCTTTATAATATTATGAGTAAATTATATGACTATTAAAATTTGAAGTTTTAAAATATTTTAAGGAAGAAGCAATTAAAATGGGAGTTCCATAAAATATTTAATTATTAACATTTTAACGTGCATTAAGATTGGCGAATCGGCTGGTCGCCAAAGGCGGCTTGTTTAAATATAAATTATGAATATAAATATAAGATATTTTAGGTTATGCAGATAACTTTCAAAAATAAAAATTCTTCTTGAAAATGCTTGGGCGAAAGAATACAGTTACGAAAAGACGTACTTCAGAAAAATCCAGAAAAAAAAATAGTTTGAGGACAGATACTCTCAACAAACTGAAAGAAAGGAATTTTCGAAAAGAAATTCGCAGACGATATTTATAAAGTCAGCCTGGAGCGGAAAAATGCACTATAGGATCTACAAACCCTCAAAAAACGAAAGAAGAAACAATGCTCCTTCAGACAATATCAGTGTCTAAAGGAGACATTTTATGGTTTTGTGAACATTTTGTTTTTATACTGGAAATAGAAAACTGCTCTTATATATGTATATGTCACGTTTTGTTTTCAAAAGGGCTGTTTCTTAGCGTATGGTTCCACTGCAATTTCTAAGACATCTGTTCTTTTTGGAATTTCAATTGAAACGTTGTTATTGAATGGGCATTTTCTGTAACAGGCTCTCAATAGAATAGCATATATTGGATACTTTCTAACAAAAAATAATTTGTTTAAGGTTAGATATCTCTTTACAGATATTTTGGATTTCAGTTTGCCGTTATATTATAATTTCTATCACAAATTGAATAGAAAATTTAAAATTCCAAGAAAAATCTTTATAAAATTTTATTCTTCGTTAAATGTTCAAAGCAAAACTGAATTGTATATGGCCTACATAAGTTTTTTAATCATCAGATGAATAAAATCTCGAATGTTGAATCCTGTGATGTCTGCAAAATTAAGCATTTAAAATTGAATTTCCGATTTATGATAATTAACAAAAATTTTATTTTCTCTATAAAATTTCAATTTACAGATGAATGAAGACCAAATGAAAAAAATATTTAAACTTCAGTCAGGTAGTATTATTTCATTCGAGTAGTATTATTCAGTCGGGTAGTATTATTCATTTTTATGTAGTCTGCATTTGGTTACTCTGTGTTATTTGAGAAACTATTTCCTCAAATAATACGAATAGCATATTAGGATTCAGTTGGTTTCTAAGCAGGTATGGGAAAACATTTAAAATGATTTATCTAAAATAAAAAAAATCTTTCCACTTGGTGAACAATGTTAATATACATAATTAATTCCTTTAACAACACTCTGTAAAGATAACCAAAAGGAATTAATGCCTTGAGGATAAGATTTTTTTTTTTTTTTAGTACAGAGGCGCAAAACTTGAACAACAAACAGAGAAAATCTTTCTGAGCTCTTGTCATATAAAACCAACAGAGGACTAAATCAAATCCAACGTTGCCAATCGATGTTTGTATCAACTTGACAAAAATTAATTGAAACTAATTCATCATATTAAAAATATTTACTAGTTCCATTATTATTATGTTCCTCAAAGTGAAAATCCTTACCATGTTCGAGGAAAACTTTAATCAAAATCTATATTAATACAACCAATGAAAAATAGTTGCTAGTGGATGTATTTCTTTGCGATAAATTAAAAATTGATTAAAATCTCTTAGTATTTATTCTTTGCCTTAGTAAAATATTTTGACTTTCAAGCTTCTTTTAACATAAATACTTGTATCATCCCCAAACGTTCATTTCTACATAAAAATTCCAAAGATTTATTTCAAACTGGTTACAAATTCTTGTCATCAATAGTACTGTATGACAGCATGAATGAAAAAACTGCTATTTTAAAATAGGGTTGTTGCTTCCCTAATAAGAGCAATAATATTGAGGGAGGGGTGAATTTACAATCACCCCAGTCATGGGAAATACTCCTAAAAGGAAAAATTATACTGTAATTGTTAATAGTATTTAAGATTCAACTTCACGTGTTTTCCTGCTGTAGCTAATAAAGAGCTCGTATGCTTCGTCAAGGCATTCTATAAGGAGGGTGACCCTTATGTAGTAATAAAAAGTTCAATGACATTTGGCAACTCATTAATTTCATTTGAAGCTATATAAAAAAGGAAAGAGTAAATAATATGAAACATGATATGAAAAAGAACTATAGGAGTCGTCTCCCTTAAATATTAAAAATGCATACGATTGACTACTTTTTACTCATACTAATTAAGTTTTAGTATTTGATGCTAAATGCTAATGAAATTGGAATGCAAATTGCATGAAATAGAATAAAATATCAAATAACTAAGTCCTTTTACTGATTCATATATTTCTATGGTGCGTAAACTAATTGCAATAATTCAAACTATTTGTATTTTTATTAATTCTAATAAAATACAAATATATTAATTTCCTACGATGTTGCAATTTATTTATTTGTATTTCTAAGCTATTTATTTGTAATATACGCATTTCTGCATTGAAGATTATTTTTTGTTGCATATAGATTAATTACCACTACTTCTAACTTATTTATTTGTATTTTGTTTTACTGTAGTCACCATATTGGCTTTTAGAAACAATGTATTTACTCCCAACGAAGAAGGGTCCTGACTTCGAAACCGGAGGGTTTCAGGTTCGATATCCGATTCCACAGAAGACCCATCTCGTAAAGCTGGTTTGGTGCACGTTAAACCGTCCGAGCCAAACGTCCCCCTGCTGGTGAGGCGTGGTGTGGAAAGAGGGGTTCCAGCTCAGATGCCGTCCTCGTCATCTGACCGAGCATCAAAATTACGAGGTCCGTCCCGAAATAGTCCTAGTATTGATTTAAAACGGAACGTAAATATAACTCAACTAAACTAAACCCAAAGATAAAGGCTACTGATTTATTTATTTTCAAAATAGACTTTTATGCAATTATTTTCTGATATCTAATTACGATATTACAACCATTGCTTCATTTGACGCTTGACTTGCTTTATTTGACGCTATGTCTTGTAATTCTATTATTAAACAATCGAATGCTGTTCAAAGTGATTCAATATATTGTTTTTACAACATCCCTTCCATTTATTTTAAGAATCCATTGCCGAAATCTTAGAAAATATTCAAATAATCGATCAAATTCGACTTTTTAACATCTAATCCATATTCTCAATAAGCCTCGTTGCCTTCCCTCCCGCGCACAGACATCATTTTCTGTCATTTTATCATCCCACAAGCGCAATTTAGATGTGTTTTCGTCCCATCCTCTTCTAAATTGCTGAACATTATTCGGATGGCATGTACCGCTCGTTAGGGGTGGACCTGGCACGATGTAAAAAGTCGATAACAGGGCAACTCCTCTTCCTTGTCAGTCGATGTGCGGGAAGTAGACGTATTAACGAGGCTCACTTTGTGTGGGAAAGTCATCTGACCGACAGCTGTTATTCATCAGGGCGGAATAAGCCAACAAGCCACTTAAAGGACGCTAGGAGGGGATTAGGATAACATTTTTTTACCTGTTTTTCTCCACTTAGAAGTAATAGAACAATGATTTTTTTTCCAAAGTAGAGATCATCTTGCGACTATTTTTTACCTTCCTTAGTTTGCTTTATAACATTTTCCGTTTACTTAAAGGCAGCACAAAGCATTAAAGTAGTTATTTTATTTCCGATACGTAAAAAAATTAATTTTATTTAAAATAAAGATTATGATCATTTGATAAGAGAATAAATAAAAAGAAGGTTTTAACATTTGCTTCAAAGCATCAAGTAATGACATTGTTTTAGATTTAATTCGTCTAGGTTTATTGATCTTTAAAATTTGATCCTTGATTATGGAGTAGTAAAATCGTTCACACACAAAGAAATATTGATCATATCAAGAGAAATATGCGACAGTATAAATCATGTAAACAAGGAAACGTATTGTTTTAAATATGCTAAAAATATTTTTAAAAATATTTATCATTTAAAATATTAATTTATTTTATTATTATATTTAAAATATTATAATATATTATCAATATTTTTTGTGCACTAATATCCTCTGAAGTAATTGAGAAGATCATTGAAAACTTTCTTTATTTTTAATTTAAAAATCTGATTAAAATTGTGAAAATCATTAACTTAATGAGTATCAACTACGCAAAAATATTTCATGGAGCTTTATTTGAAGCTGTAGATCCGAAGCTTCAAAATATATGCAAATGTAATGCTTCAAAATATGTGTAAAAATATTTTTAAATGTTTATCAAGATTAGAAAAAGATGTAGGGTAATACTGCTATATTTAAAAGTTCAGTATTTTTAAGTATTAAAGTGGAGTAAAAATTGTTTTTTACGCAATAATAATTTGACGTATTTAAGAAAATCCTCTAAAATTTTCTTAATTTTTAATTTAAAATTCTTTTTTAAATGGACATCTATCATTCAGAGATATTTGAAGAAACTGTAGGTACAACAGGATGGACTATCGAAGAATATGCTTGTAATTCATTTCTTATCACATAAGATGTACAGAAAGCATACCAGCATATATAAATGTTATCAAGTTAATATATTTAATTAAAATAAATACTATAAAGTTTTAAGCGATTTCCCTATATTTTTTATATTTTATTTTCCACACTTAATGCTCATATTTGATGTTATTGATATTACAGATTTTGTTTCAAATTTAACCTAGATTTTTTTTTAAATTACGAAATAGAAAATTATGAATGTGTATTCTTGATTGAAAGCAACTGCAAAGTCTTCATTTAAAAATTACTCTAATCATAAGCGATGTATCGGTGTATAATTATCAATATAAGTAAATGCTGTATAAGAAAAGAAATTCCACGTTTCTCACTCAATATTTAGACGCTTAACTGGGGAGATGAAAATATAGGACTTAACTGTGGAGGTATGGTCTAGGAGACGGTCTTTTCTTGACACTAAATTAAATTTTCTAATAAAATTATTAATACGAAAATCTGTCAATACACTGCAGATATTTTTCTTGAAATATAAATATGTTTTAGAAATTTTTCAAAATGTATTATCATTATAAAAAGTAATTGTGCTGTAACATATATTTTCTTCTCAAATTACATGTTACAGCAAATAATATTCTTGAAAAAAATATTACTTATTATTATTTAAATCATATTTATTTTTCCAGTGTATAAAGGTATATAGAAAGCAATATAAGGAAAAATTCAACAATTATATAAAAATTTTAAAAAAATTGACAATGGGTAAATTTGACACTTTTTTTATAGGCATCATCGGTTTTCGAGGGCACTTTAAACATAATGTTAAGTACAAGTATAAATATCATCCTTTAAATTCTGTATATATTTCACTTGGTATATTAATATATTTTTGAAATTTTTCAGAATGCATTATCAATAGAAAAAATAATTATATTTGTAAATAAACATCAGATTTAGCCGAATGAGAACTTTCATCGAAAAAAATTTCTGTACAATTATCCTAATTACTAAAATCACTTTCTGATTCATTTAAATGTGTCTAGAACTCTGCTTTATAACGAACTCTGCTTATCAGTAGGTCGGATGATGTTTCGAACACCAATTTTTAGTGCCAACTGCTAAGCCTTGTAAAAAGCCAGAACATTAAAAGGGAGATACGGTCTCACAGACGTCGTGCTAAGAAATAACTAAAATATTTAAAAATGCTTTAGCTGAAACCGGCTGAAAAAGTGTACATGTAGTGAATGTCATGGAATAGGAAGCTACAGGGTTAATCCATTCGATTGAGCTAAAAATAGAATACGGGTGACCGAAAGTGCACCTTTAGCCGTCTGGCAAATCGCACCTCCTAGTTAAGTCTTAAGCAAGTAAACCATTCTATAAAATAAGATAGTTACAGTTGTAATTCAAATTAATCAATATTTAGCATACCAAGCACTTGAGTACTTAAAGACAAAAGAAAGTGAAGAGTCCTCTACTGGTTAAAGTAAACTTTTAGTACCTAACAATTTTCTAAGTTTGAGTAAGAATATATGCGGTATATTGCTTTCTTTATGCAATTTTATAAGACTTTAGAATTTCTCTTTAGAGTAAATGAAAATAACTTTTAGCAGACTCGAACATAGACGCTCATATAATTATCTATAGATATTTATATAATTATACATAGATTATAATTATTAAATGTACATTTTCTGTTTATCTTTAGACATGGCACTGAAGTGATTAAATATTTAATATTTTGTTGTTTTACTATTCTTTTTTTTTAACTGTGACCAACTGTTATTTTAAGAATATTCCTAAATGAAGAAAAAATAGGGCCGTTACGTTGAATCATCCTATGTATTGATTTAATTTATCTTCTTTTAAGCTTATATTCATAAAACATGTGTTCAAAATAACCCAAATATTTAAATTAAGTAACAGCTAAAAATTCATTTCTAATGGTACATCTCATAAATGTTTCATGAGTTTTTTTTTTCATTTCAAGGCTCTTGAAATGCAACTAACTGTCACATTATGTTACATAATGTGGATATGACAAACTAACCAGAATAATTAAAAATAAGACTTTTGTTTTATTTAAATTATACTGATTCTCTGTTTTTGACTAATACATGTGCTATTTTTGGGGTATAAATTGTGACATTACTAAAGGGTATTAAAGCGACATTTGAATTTACCACCATCTGTGTCATGGAATGCAGGAAAACCCTATTAAAAACAATTTGACAATTGACAGTTTAGATTTAGTAAAAATGGAGCTTTCATGATAGAACAAATGTTTTCATTGTTGAACAATATTCCAATAACAATTAAAGTATGGTGGCCACAAATCGAAATTTTGAGAATTGACCTCTAGATTGCGTGATTTAACACCATTGGATTTCTTTTTATAAGTTAACTTGAAGGCAAATGTCTATGCCAACAAGCGAAATTCAGTCACATTTATGTAAAATGGTTATTGAAAATCTCGAAAAATGAGTGCGTATGTGCAAGGAAAGCTTTCTAGGCTATTTGTCCTATGTAATATTCCATACATAACCCTATCATCTGTACTTTGCGATTCAATAAAAATCTAACAACTTAAATACACAAAAACACTGTTTTTAATCTAATTCAAATCTTGCTTTAATACATTGTTCTATCGTATAACTATACATTCTTATTAAAACTAAGCTATCAGCTGTCAAATCGTTTTTCAAGAGGATTGCCAACACTTTACTTAAATAATGATGGCAAATTCAAATATTGCGTTAATTTTGGGACATCTTTTATATGGATTCTATTTTCTATGCATATTACTCATTTTTAATCAGTGACCAAATATTTAATATTTTTTATTCCTTCTAAAACATACCCCCGACTGCTATTTTAAGAATATTCCCATCTGAAATTGAGAAAATAGGGTCACTATACATTGATACATTCAGTGCATTGATTTTTCTCTTCTTTTAAGCTTATACTCGACAGTAAAACATGTGTTCAAAATAACCGAAATTAATTAAATTGGGCTACTTCTGAAAATTTAGTTCTTATGACATATCGCATAAATGTTTTGTGATTTTTTTTCTTTAAAAGCTCTTGGAATAGAACTAACTGTAATGATTTTGCTCTTGTTAGGATATGAGTTCTAGTGGCCTCATTTAGTTTAATGGAAGCAGGGACATTTTGCTAAAAGGTTAATGTATAGAGAAACAAAATTCTCCTCCGATTCGTTTCGTAGAATAACACTTTCTAATTATTTCTGCATATTTTGCGTAACGAGTTCGCTTATTATTATTCAATTTAAGGATATTTCTTACTTTTAATTTGTGAGTCAAAGTTTTTTTTTATTTATTTATTCTGATTAATTGAAAGGACTTTCTCTTCTAAGTTATTCGTTTTCTTTTTTTTATATATTTGATGAATTATTATTGTTATTCTTTGATATGTGGAATTAAAATTTAGAATTATTTCTCTTCTTTTGAAAGATAATTTCGAATTAAATTCATATTGTTCTTTCAATCTGTAAAATCTATATTTCTTCTAAAATGCGTTTTTAATATCTTAGCTTATTACAAAGAATTATGTTGAATGAGATTTTAGAGAAAAACATGAAGGTGGATTTCTCTTTTAAAGCTTTCGAAAATCAAGGAATTTTATCTCAGATTGCCAAATGCAATGAGACATAATGAAGAATTCTTTATTTAGCGATTACTTTAAATGTGATTTTCAATTAAAAATAAATGAAGGGTGGATTCCAAAGCAATTGACACATTAGTGAGATAATATTCAAATTATATTGATAAGCAAAAAAAAAACAAAAAAAAAACACAATAGAATGTATTTAAAAGTTGACTTTGTATGTTGGAAATATGTGGACAAGGAATTGCATGTTACATTAAATTGGTTTTCTCAACAAATCATCTAAATAAAATTCACACTTGAAAATATTCAATGTTTATCAACCCATTGATGATCGAACATCCAACATCCAAATCTTTGTATCATACTGCCCTTGTCGTAAAAGAAAAATGCAATGATGATCATATCAAATATTAAGACAATTTTCAGAAACGATTATTTACGTTTTAGTAATTTTAGAGAAAAAATCGGAGGACGACATTCTATGTTCTATCCATTATAGGAGAACCCTTTTGGAGAGATTTACTACTGATGATGGAAGGGATAATTATAAAATGAATGGTATTCAATTTGATATATCTATCCATCGAGCAATTTAGACATGCGAACGCAACGTGAATGACATCAAGATGTTGTTTGAATCTGAAATAAAAAGTTGCATCTATTAAAGAAACCATCTTCAACATTCTAGAACACTGTGCACAATCTATTGTAAATGCAAGTTTGAACACAATTTGTTGCACAACAGTGTAAGGTCGACATCCAAATGACATTCAATGGCGCATTAATGCTAGTGGATGATTATTGTACTAATATAAAATCATAGATGCTTTCATTACGTATATATTCTTGATGGATGAGGCACTTTTAACAGTCGCATTCATCATAAATATCCGAATCCAACCGTTATTTAGTCAGTTTTCGGAGACATCAGGTTCGCTGGTCTGCAAATATATTTGTCGGCATATTAAGTAATCGAATTATTGGAACATATATGTTATCTGAATGGCTCATGAGATATCCATATTTGGTATTTTTATTTCGTGATCAAATATTGATTATTTGAATTGATATTGATTTCTCTGACGGCGATAGATTGATTTCTCGATAAATAGATTGATAGAGTCATTGAGTAGTATGGCATACATTTTCTAGTTAATCTCCAACCATAATGAATGATTCTTGACTTTACATTTAATAGTTTTTGTGAAAATACAGGATACCGAAGTATGCCAAACTTTTTCGAAATTCCCTTTGATAGTCACTCAGAGCAGGGATAAGTAGCATCTTCATCGCAGATGTGATGAGAACTTCGAATTACTGGATCCGAATCTCAATAGCTTTAATGCCAGTTTAATTCTTTACCTAAAAATGATAAACTTAATAAAATTTAAGAATTAGATTTAAATTACTTGCGATACAAAATAAATCCCTTATTATCAAAACAAAATGTATTCAATCCTTTTTGTAATAATCCTAACATAAAATCCAATATTTCATATGAATAGGATTTTATATGAAATGGAAAAAGGATTTGAAATATAAGACATTTTTGCAGCTTTGAAGCGATTTCACTCGAGGACAAAACAGAAGAAGTGATGTGAATACCAAAGAAGATGGTTTTATATTTTCAAAATCTGTTGCCAACTCTGAGCCACAAAATGTACTCTCTCAGCGTGAACATTGCCCGAAAGAAACATTCTTTCTTCTTCTATGCTCGGCGGCTCTACAGATCTATAGAATATTTTCCAACCTTAGGCTGATTGTACAAATATTGTCTCAGTATTTCTTTTGGAAGTTCTTTTCTCCATTTCTGTCGCACGGTTTGCTAAGAAGTAGTCGTCTCCAGTGAACAATTTCTTTTTTAAAGTCTAAAAAATAGTAGTCCTATTTTTTATCCAAATGTTGTTGCTCCCTATTTTTTGGACCAATTTCTCGCCTTTGGAGATGCCACTTTTGTCTAGGAGTTCCATTTCTAGAATGGATATGCGAGGGTGTGGTTGGATTTCCAGTAAATTTATAATACATACTATTTGTATCAGAAAGAAGAAAATTGTAACCTCATATTTCTATATATCTAAGAACGTAAGTATTGATCAAATGATCTTTAATTGTACGAATTACTAATTGTATTATGTATTTAATTACATAATAACTTATTATTTGCATACAAATTTAAATGTGTATTTGACTCAATTTTTAACGGGTTTATTGTATGAATAAATGTTTTAGAAACTACGGATATTTTATTAGTACAGGTAAATTACCGATAGTACTTATTTTATATTTGCTGTATTGATAAAATATTTTAATAGAAGAAAGACTCATTTTAAATTAAGTCTCAGGTTCAGTTTCTTGGGGGGGGGGGGGGCAGGCACTTCAGATTTGAGAATTAGATTTCCATTATGGTGGGAAGGAAAAAAATGCCATTTTTTTTATCGTTCAATAAAATAAAGTTAATTAACATCCATTTCTTATATATTTAATGGCTTAAAGTTGAAATCCTAATCACAATATCCTATTCATAATCCTATTCATAATTCATAATAAAATAACCTTAAAATGATTTCCTCTCTGCAACTGCGCTTGTGTAAAAGCTTTGCTTCTGGAGTATTGTAACGGTATAGCAGTATAACGGTATGCTAGTATTGTAACGGTATAGCCGTAGAAACCTCGAGTATGGTAGTTCGAGATATTTTAGCATGATCATGCGATTCATCTTGATTACCTCAGCCGTTGAATAACCGAAAAAAATATTCATCAGATCATGCGCTTCATCTTGATTACCTCAGCCGTTGAATAACCGAAAAAAATATTCATCACTCTGTCGATTTTAGAATTTAAACCTTAATAAATCTTTTATCCGAATAACAATTGTTTCCTCTTGAAATAAATCTTCCTTTTAATAAACATCGGTAATTCATTGGCTTAAATTGGCTTCATTCGCCATAAAACTTAAGATTATATTCATTTCTTATGGCAGAATCAACTAAAAAAGACTAAATGATGTATCGGTTTTTAAAGTAATGGAAAACCTTTAATATTTCAATAAAAATATATTTTTACTTTGAAAAATCATACTCACATTAAGGATAAATGTGCCCTGTTGTTTGTTCCTCTTAAATTTATGGGATCAAAATACGAAAAAAAAAACTTATTTCTCTATCCCCATGCAGAGATTTACTTAATATACGGACTCCGATAGATAGACTCTTTCGGAGTAAAATTATCTGCAAGCGAAAGAAAGTATATCTCAAGAGCTGTTGCGAATTTCGGAAGGAAATATAATATACATAAATTTAAAAAAAACCCAGCTGAATAGAATTATTAAAAAATCTTGATTTCTATAACGAAAGAATTTTGATATAATAGTTAATTTATTCGGTTAAATCGATTTTCTCTCTCAACAAACATGTTCTTTAATCTATTTCCATCGACACAAATTTTGTGAAGATGCGATCTTAAATAACAAAGTTATAAAGTTGTTCCATTTTTTTTATTGACAACTTTACACTGTTGTTTGCTCTCACTGGTTGACAAAAATTAGTTCTTAACCTTAAAAAAGGAAATAGATTTAAAAATTGGACATTTAAGACAACTCTGAGAAGTAATACACTTCAGAACAACAACAACAAAAAAACATTGTTTGCTGTCATGCGCGTTATATTAATTTTCTCAAAGAATGATGAATTTAAATAAGAGAAACTTTTTAAAATAATGATGATTTATGCATTGCAGATGAAATGAAGTTATGCGTGTATCCAACTATTAAAAAAAACAAGCTTTCATAGTTATCGAAACTGCTCAATTTGAACATCTGATGAACAGATCAATTAATGTATTATTCCATTAATTTTTGAAATGTGATGGAAGTTAATAAATATATTATTAAAGTTAATAAATTTATTATTAAAGTTAATAAATTTATTATTAAAGTTAATAAATGCATTATTAAAGTTAATAAATTTATTATTAAAGTTAATAAATTTATTAAAGTTAATAAATGCATTATTAAAGTTAATAAATTTATTATTAAAGTTAATAAATGCATTATTAAAGTTAATAAATACAATTGTGATACGTTTATTACTCTTGAAAAGTACAACGAATAATTCATTGTAATATATGTTAGAGGTATAAAATACTGATCTAAGTCATATGCCTTTTAAAATAATCTCAAATTCTGTAGATATAGGTATAAAATTTTATGTACGCACAGAATAATATAATACCAACATTTTATTAATTGACCCTTTTATTCAAGAGACCTTCTAAATATTTTTTTTTAATCTTATAATCAGTCTTCACAAATTCCAATGAATATTCAAACTATTTCACTCCTTTTTTTGTTTGAAAATGCAAATCTTAGTGCAATATTCAATGGAAAAAAATTTTGTCCCACTTTTTTGAGACACCCTGCATTGGAAAAATTTAGCTTTCTGCAGAAAAGGAAAATGAAGTCGTATAAAAAGTGATGACTTCAGTAACTAAACATTGGTAATGAAATTTTCATCTAATTAAAAATTGTACATTACTTATTATTATGAACACAAATTAAAGAAACGAAGTTTAACCCATAATTGGATACGAGAGTCAAAATGCCTCCACGTTGTTCATTACCTCTGATTATCACGTGGTATTTTGCCTTTGAATACAATCATATACTCAGTAACTTAAAGTTGTTCATTCAGCAGCATGTTGGCAAAAGTCCAAGTATGAGCACGTGCTTATAACCGAGTAATTCTTTATAAAAGTTTTCGTTGTTATTTATGGAGTTATTGACTTCATGTCTCTGAAACCACTTTTAATTTGTAAAAGAATAAAAAAATATTCTTAAAATAAAATGATAAATATTTTATTCTTCATTTTAGTTTTTTAGATTCTTACAATTATTGACTTTAGTGAAATTCAGTAATATCTAACCGAAGTAAATACTCATTAAAGGATTGTTTAGGTTTTTTCTTATAACATCTTTCCAATATTTAACGTTATAACATTTAATATTCTTGGTAACTACCAGATTTCCAGAATGCCTTGTGTTTCCAAAATAAATTCCAATGCTGTTTACAAAAGGCAAAAGGGAAAAAATAACAATGGAAAAATTGTGACTCCATGTCTCTGGCCGCGTGAGGAAATCTTAGTTTCCAGTTACAGGTTAAATATAACACACATACAAGAGTTTAACAATCTTAAAATTTCATCTTGATACTTTCAATAAACATCTGGAAAGAATTTATTATATGAGTATTTGTGCAACCAAGCAAAAAAATCTATCTAAGGTTCGAAATAAACGTTTTAATTTATTAAAAAAAATTACATATAAATGTCCAGACAAATAAATGCAAAAACAATTTTTTTCCCAGAAGGAAACATATCGAAATATTTTTTAAAGAAGTAATGAACATTCTACAAGCCTTTTTATCTACTCAAGATAGTAATGGTTACAGGAACTGTCCTCCCATGAAATTAATTGATTTTGAATCCCATTCGATGTGAATTTCTTTTTCTACTTCACAACTAGATTTAAATTTATCGAACTGACAATTCTAAATGAAAGAATGAAAGAATATTCTTATTCCAAAGCTACTATTTCAGCGAAATTAATTTAAACATAATCGCGTCCATCTTTTCTGTTAGGGGCATTATAAAACGGTGTTCATTGCCATTAAATAAGTTGAGCCGTTAATTACAGTTCCGAGGGAGATAACAGCATCCTTTTCGCTGAAGAGATAATTTCAATTTCTTGCAATTTCCTACCCCGGTGTTGATGTCCTCGGATCAATGGGCAATAAATATTCGAGAGTAGTTCCGTCAGCGTTCCATTAATTGCACTGGCAGAAGGTTCCACTAGATGTTGGAGGAAGCATCAATTGGTGACTGGAGGGGAGACGATCCAGATGGGCCAGGCACTCACGTGGACAGGATTATTAATTGTTTAACTCTCCACTTTTATCCTTTAAGATAATTTTTATTGTTGCTGTTACTCTCCTAATTATTTTCTCTTCATTTGTTTTGTTTTTTTAAAATGTGAATAGAAAGTGAAGATTGCTATTCCATTGTTAAAAACTGTTGGTTGAACAGTAGACAATATTTTGGGGAAAAATTTCTATTTGAAATTTTATTGATTATATTAACACAATATTTTCATGAAATATCATTAAATTATGTATTATTTGCAATTCCAAATTTCGATGTTACACTGAATAAAAGATCATATGTGTTTCTTATGTTTCTTATCTTACTGACAGTTCGCTGGATCATCTGAAGCTCGAACTGAAAACCAAAATTGATTCTGACTTAGAAAATAGCGCAATGCCATATCTTCTAAGAGAGATCACGAAGTTATAAACGCAATTGGTGGGGGAAATGTAAAAACTGTTAACGCGAAATGAAGTAACAAGGAAGTAACAAATGAATTTAAAAAAATGTAATGCTGTTGAGAATTATGCTTTCTTCGGTACATTCATTTTACTCTCACACTACTAAAACGGCTCAAAACGGCCGAGTAACTTGTATACTAAACGGACAAATATGGGACGGTTTCTGATGTAAAAAAGGGGTGCAGATTGTAAAGCAAGCTATCATCAAAGGCGTCATTATGAGAAAATTGTAAGCTATATATATTTGACATATAATATAATTTATTTATATAAATAGATTTTGGTCTATTAATAGCTGTTTCCGAACATATGAAAGACATTTCTTTGGAAAATCAGTGAATTGTGATTGCGGTACTTATGAGGGAAATGTTAAACATTATAGATGCCCAAAGTACAAACTAATACGTGAAAAATTATTTCCAAACAGGTATAAATCTATGGTAATATTAGAATTTATAGGACTTAAGACTAGAAATATTGGAATCAAGAATTTTCTACAACAATATTGGAATCACTTTTGCATAATAATATTTAGAGAATACAACTCTTACATATTGAGAATTTGTGAATAATGCATGGCATATATTAATCGGTTTGAAGAAGATCTGAAACAAGGAGTGTCATCAAAATCTCGAATTCGAATTTTTTTTTAACGACTTGTCAGTATACTTCATTTTTTAAGAATAAAAAGATACATTCGTTCTGTACATTTGTCAATTAACAAATACATTTCGTGTTGGATGCATGAAATAAAATTTTAAACTTTTCTGTATTCAATGGTGAATCGCACGTGTCTATATTTATTACCGTTACTAAAAGTAAATGTTTCTAATTTGATCCCTTTCTTTTCAATACCCAAGTTTAATTTTACGAAAATCCAGATTATTTTTTTCAAAGTAAAAATTTCATTCCAAAATATATAAGAGAAAATAATTAATTCCAATCAATAATATTTAAATGTAGCACGTTGTTTTCACATAGTGTTTGCATGGGAATTTAAGTAAAGCAAGCCATAACAGCTAAATGTATGTCTGTGTTGTTAAATTTTAAAATCGGTAAAATTATTGTTATTATTCTAAATAGCCTTATGTTTTTCGGAATTCATATAGCCAAATAATGTAAAGAAGAAAACAATAGTAGTGCAATTAAAAAATATTATTTTGGAAAAGAACTAACTGCTTTTTTTAGTTTCAAACAATGTTTAAAAAAATGGTTTAATTCATAATAATTATATTAATTATTTTAATGATTCAAATGGTGGAGATAATTTTAAAAAGTATGGAAAACCCTTTTAAATTATTATATGGTTGATTAGTGTGAAAAATATATTTTTTAAAGTGCTAATGGAATAATGGAGAAGTTAAAAAGAAAAGGGAAATAACGTAACTTTGGAGAAAAAAATGCAGACTTTCGAATTTATCCATATTTCAAATATCAATGAAACAGTACAATTTAATTAAAAATGATTTATTCATCCTAGAAGACTAAATGCTATAAATAAAAGTATAGAAAGAAAAATGCTTTACTTTCATTTATCCAATTAGCGCTTGAACAGTATATATTTCTTTGAAAAGAGATATTCCAATAAAAAAAATTCAAAATGCTAAAAAGTAAGCGAAGAAACCATTTTCTTCTCAAAGTTCGTTGTTTAAGGGATTTAAATTTCATTATCCTTTCATTCTATACTAACGAGGGCCGACATAAAGTAATTAAACGTTCTTTAATCTCTAATTAGCAGGAATCTGAAATTAAAAAAAGCAAGAGTAAAAAATTCTTCAATGATTACAAATGAACTTAAAAATCTATTCTGATACGTACTTAAGAGTAGAATATCTTTTCCTTCATTCTAATATTTGAAAAAGAGAAGACGTACATAAGATTAATAATGTTTCTTTTTAAAATAAAATATCTTTAAAAATATTATGCCGCAAGTTATTTACAACATTCGTTTTTTGCACGTTTACATCAGCACTTGAGCAGATGTTAATTCAAAGCTATCTTTGATTTCGTATTCTGAGATTTCAATAATACAAAGTAGTTTTTTAATTAATATTGTTTATGATTTCAAATCTTTATCTTAAAAATAAATTGCTTCAGTCAAATATGTTCCAGAAAATATAATATTTCTTTATTTAATAAGGCTTTAAATTGGATTCTCTACTTAACATTCAATTTGGTTAACGTAAGAACCAATGACAAGACTTAATTTCGAAAATAAAGACCTGTTTAAAAAAATATTTTCTTCAAATGATATTTTCATTCAATTCGGTTTTGATTATTTCTATAAGTTTTTTTTCTAATACTTACTATAATATAACATCATTAATGTTTTAAAATCTTTGAAAGAAGGTAAACAAATACTACTAAAATAATTATAAAAACAACATTCGCTGATTTGAACTATAGCGACCAGAAGGAGATTCCATTCCACACAAAGCTTAAGATATTTCATTGGAACCTTTATTTGTAAGAAAAAATGAATTACTTTGCAACGTTTTACACTCTACGATTTTATTAATAAAATTGAAAGTGTGAGTAAATTTTTTATATGAGTAAATTTTTACAGCGAGATAAAAAACATTATTATTTATAAAATACACCTGAATACGTCTTTGTCGGTAAATAGCATATGTCAGATCTATACTATTCATCTTCAGTTTTCTTCCATCGTAAATTAGTAATATTCTAAACATTTAAATCATCTCAATCATTTTATTTTCCAAAAAATAAATTGTAAGAAGTTGTGTATAAATACTTTCGCTCATACAGAGATATATTTGTTATTTTCATTATTTTATCTTGTGTCATTTAAAAATATCATGATACTGCTAATTATTTTTAAACGGAATAAAACCTAATAAAAAGTAGTTTAAATGAATTCTAAAGATATAGAGTAAATGAAGAACACATTTAGAGTAAATGAAGTATTTTATTTCAAAATTGTGTGCCAAAAGTAAGCAAATTATAATAGTAAATAAAATTGATAGTTTACCATGTAGTGAGTCATAATAGTGAATGCATGACATTTTGCAACCAAAGATATTTTATAAAAAATATTTATAGCCTTTGATTTAAAAGGATCTAAATTTTCTTTAGTGATATCTTAGCCCTTAACTGGGGAGGTGTAGTATCTCAGACCGCTAAGGATAGATTTTCTATCACCCCTAATCTATTTTCAGCTTAGTCGAATAGATTGAGACTGTAACTTATTGTTTTGTGATTTTCACTACACGTGCACTTTTTCGACCGGTTCATGCGGATGCATTTATCAGTTATTTCTTTGCGCGATGTCTATGAGGCCGCACCTTTCTTTTAGTTTTCCACTGTTATAGAAGGTTTAGCAATTGGTTCTAAAATTTTTTTCTTGAAATACTAACCATTCTATTGATCCACTTATGATGCAGAACCTCAGATACTTTTTTATGAAGCAGAAAGTGATTTTAGTGATGAGGATAATAGTACAAGATTTTTAGATGAAAGTTTATTGTATTGATTCCGATATTTAAGTTCAAATATAATTCATTTTTTTAATGATAATGTACAGGGTAGTTATGATTAAAGTTCCACTTTGAAATGGTCATAAAAGGAAAACTTTTGGACCAATTTTGTCAAACTTGCTAATAGTTTAAAAGAGGTCATGGGATTTCCTTTTCCACCCTCTAAAAAATATTAAGATATCACCACCAGCTTCAAAATGGCGCTGTATGCAAAGGTGTGATACCCCGACATCTGCGTAACATTCCTTTTGATATGATAAGAGCTACTATTAAGAACGCAGTAATGCGATTTAATGGGAAAAAATGGTGGACGCCGCATTGAACATGCTTTGTAACACGTTTCAGAAACGATTAAACACATTTGAAAGGAGAGACTTCATGTCTTATTTTGTTTAATAATATTGAACATATCACCATTCCACCCTGGTGGTGTGTTTTTGAACATTTTTTTACTAGAAAAGAAAAATCCATGTGTTTTTGAACTTTTTTTTGCCAGAAAAGAAATTCCCATGCCCTTTAAACTACTTCCAAGTTTGATAACAGTAGTTTTCCTTTTACGACTATTTCAAAGTGGAACTTTAATTATAACCACCTTGTATTATGAAATATTTCTAAAATATATTAATATACCAAGAAAAATATTTAAAAAAATCATAGGCTGATTTTTATATTGTACTACAACTGTTCAGAAATTTCTGCCTCTGAAATGATGGTGATAAAAAAAGGACCAATTTTCCCAATATCATTTTTTTTTCATATAATTCTTGAATTTTCCGTTACATTGTTTTCTATATGCCTTTGTATACTGGAAAAATAAATATGTTTTAAAAAGTAAAAAAATAATATGTTTTGCCAAGAATATTATTTGTTGTAACATGTAATCTAAGAAGAAAATTTATGCTCAAACCCAATTACCTTTTTAAATAAAAATATATTTTGAAAAATTTCTGAAACATATGTATCTATCAAGAAAAATATTTGCAGAATATATTGGCCGATTTTCATGCTAATATTTCTATTAGAAAATTTAATTTGAGTTTAAAGAAAGTGTAGCCTCTTAGACCACACCTTCTCAGATAAGTTCTAAATTTTCACCTCCCCAGTTAAGGGTTGGTCAATTTTAAGTTAAAAAAATGTGCAATAATTCCTTATAAATAGGAATTATTACCATTGTCTTTATGTAATTTTGTCTACCTATTCAAACATAATTTTATCAACACATTTTTTTTTCTTTCTTGGATTTAGCAAGAGTAAGTCTTTCCAAAAAAAGTGTACGGGAAAGGAAGCACTTATGTCAGTTATCATGCAACCTCACTGGCACAAGACGACAGGCATACATTTGTGGAATCAAGAAGCCACAAAATCATACTCATTTCGATAATCAAATTGATTGTCGCTGGTACCACATTTCAATTTTCTTAAACCTAATCCTTTAAAATACTTATTTTCACTTTGATTAAGAGATATAGCGCACTACTCTGACCGATGCGAACGTACAAGGATAAATCTGAATGAACTGATGCCGCCACAGCATAGGTTGGAACTATGGTTCACTGCTAATGGCCTATACCGGCAAAGATACAACCTAAGAGGCACGACCCTTTATCTTTTGGAGATAGGCAAAAAAATTATTTTCATCACATATACATCTCTATTACATTCTTCTCTATTGCTTTCAAACGATAACTATAGGTAAAAGTTAAAAAGGAATTAAACATATTAATAGTCAATCTGTCCTGGAATTTAAATTTATATCGTCGGAGTGAAAAAAATCATTTGTTTTAAAGAAAAGCAAAATTTATGTTAAATTAAAATCGTCTGATCTGAAAATAAATTTAACATTTAACTAACTGCGATATTATTGCTATTAAAATTCGTGCTTTTTTATGCTGAGTTCACATAAAAATGCACATAAATTTAATATACGTCCTTTAAAAAGTGAGCGTTGCAAATCGACCATGAGAATTTTACAATTTCTTTGAATATTAAAAAAATTATGTGTGAATTGCGCACAATTTTATGGATTATGGTATTTTAGTATGTCAACTTTGCTCTCATCCAAGACTGTTACTATGTTACAATTCACTTTTTTCCCCCATTCTTTTTTAAAAAATTATAAAAAAATATTTAATTTGTGTTATTTAGGCATTTATTACGTGATTTTATAAAAAATATTTTTTTTTAAGTGAGTTAAAAAAAATTCTTAGAAATATATATTAGTTCCCGAGGTTTCGCTGAAAGTTCACATGACACATTTAACATTGGAAGAGCCATTTTCAAAACCCTATAACCTTCAAAATTATAATCAGAATTCCATAAAGTTTTATTGATAAGTTACTTTCATGAAGACAAATCGATTCAGTGAAAAACATTGATAGTCGTAATGGAAAAATTTCAAGATAGTAGTTAATTAACTCAGTTAATCGATTTGTCTATCTCAATAAACCTGTCCCCTTGAATCGTTTCAGTCGATATCAAGTTTGTGAAAATGCAATAATAAATAACTAAATTAAAGAAGTATTCCTTTTTTTGTTCTTCACGACTGCACATAAATGAAAAATTTCTTTCAGGTGATGATGATTGAATAATGTACAAATAGAGAAGCAATTTGCTTATAATAGTTTTCATGCATTGAACAAATTCATAAAATAAATCCTTTTAAAATTGAAAAAAAAAAAACTTATTTCCCTAAGATTTGTGCAAAAAATCATGAAATGCTATGTTTTTGCATAAATGCAATGTTATAATTTTTTAGTAAGATACTTTTGCACTATTCAGGGTCACATTTTTTTTAATATCAACCTTCACAGGAATTAAAAGGTTTGTGTGTAATTACTAAACTTACTCAACAAAACTTTGTAAAATAAAAGACAAATCTATATTCAATATTTAGGAAATAAATGCCTGTTTCATGTTTTTGGTCACCTATATATAAAAATCAATAAATATAGTATTGACTGAAAAAAGTGCTAGGTTTGAATGATAGAGATAGGCACGGTATAAAGAAGGCATATTTTCTGAAACCAAACAAAAAAACAAAAAATGACTTAAAAATTAATTGTTTTCAGAATGTAATTTAATAAGAAAATACCTTTTTACATGATTTAATATATTTTACATTCTAACTTACGGTAAGTAGGAGGCTGAAAATGAAAATTACTGCAGACTAAATTAGTTTTAAAACTAGAGAGAAGCCGCTATTATTGTTTATTTGGTAATTTCTACTCTGGATTTTAGTATGCTTTTATTACAGCTTTCGGGGATTGTATTAAGATTGTAATCCACATTTAGTATTCAGAATTGTATTCAGATTGTAAT
>JAPMOR010006515.1:0-10666 GCA_026543865.1 Argiope aurantia
GTGGTATTTCTCAAAATCTTTGCATTGTTTCAAAGTGGGATATAAATCTTGTTAAACTGAACAGAAAATTGAGATTGCAACACAGAGCTGCACCTTTATGTATCTCATTAGTTTTCCTTTCAGGACCTAATTAGTGTGTTTAAAACTGAAGCACTTTTCATAAAGGACAATAAAAACTAATTATGGTCTATTAAATCCAAGAGCTGACTTTTAGAAATATTTTATTAAATAATAATGGATATCTGTTTCTTCTGGTTTGGTTTTTTGGTATTACATTGACCTAATGGATTATATTGTGTTGGAGAGTTCATTTTTGATTGATTTGTTTACAACTTTAAAACAACAAAACTTAATTTTTTTTTTTTTGAAATTTTCAGTTAATGTATCACAGTTTAAAAACAAACATCAAAATTTGTTGCTGTATTTACGTTCTCTGACAATGATAATTTATTTCAAACTTTGATAGTTTCATGTACAATTGCTTTTATAATGTATATTTATTTGAACTGAAATACTTAAACAGATCTTTTCATTGACTTAAATAATTAAAGCTGCTTTTTGAAAAGATATTAACACATTTTTTAAAATTGAAAATACCTTATGCTAAACAGTATTATTATTATATTTAATGTTTTTAAACAGTATAAAGATTCAATTGGAATGTAAATAAAATAAAACCCTCTGCATTCTTCATTTCTATCTGAAACATTATATCGTTTAAATGCATGCATCCATATTATTTGTGAGAATACGTCATTATTTGTTGATTTACTGGGAATCATTTGGCAGAAAGGAGGTTCTGTGCTATTTGAATTATTCAAATCACACTGAAGATATGCATCAGTATATTTATCATTGCATAAGAATGTATCACAGTAAAAATCGTCACAGTTAGTAAAAATCGTCAAAACCAATATGAAAGATGAATACAAAGTGGAGAATGAAGATAAAAAATTAAGTTTACTTGTGAAATTATTTAAATACTGATTGCATTCACCAGTTGCATTTACAAATGCTTAAAGGCTTTTGGAGACAGGAAAATATTTCATTTTTAGATGCTGCCCATATATAAAAAGTGAAGGCACCGTTTATACGTTGTCTGCTTATAATTACACATCATTTCATTATAACCTCCATTTATTTGTTATAATTGTAAAATTTTTAGTTTGTACGATCCAAATTATATTTCAGATATACGTCATTTTCCGCCTTTCTAATATTCACAAGATTTCTGACACATTCATTTTTTTTATTGTTCCTTTTAGGGAAGATGGGGGGAGGAGGAGGGTATTCATGATTTCAGAATTATTTACAGTTGATGAGTTAATTAAATTCTCTGGAGCTAATTTAAGTGAAGGAAAGTTAATCTACTTCCTTTAAACGCTTAGTTGACTCCATTAAAGAACTTTGAGCTTATTTTGTTAGTCAAAACACTAGTGAAGAAAGCATTCAAGTATTTAATTCAATACACTATATTGCACTTGATACTTGAAGACTATCTGTGTATCAGATGATAATGAAATTTTTTTTAACTACTACCTGCATTCTTCTAAACCATGCAAATAATAAATGTCTAAATAGCATTCAGAATATGCAATAAAGGTATGATTTTTCTTATTTTTATGATAAATACTTATTTATCGTTAAGTTTTAACTATTGTTAGTAATATGCTAGTAATATATTGAATAGTTTAAAATTGTTACTTTTAAATAAATTTGCATTAATAGTATTAAATTTATTTTTTAATTGTAAAATTTTTAAATAATATCAAAGTTATTGAATAAGTTTTCGAATATACGATTTTTTATTTATTATGTCATTTAACGTTAGTCCTACAAAGACTTTTAAACTGTGCATTTCGGCATTTTACTGCTATTAACAATTATTTCAGTAGAATTTTAATTGTTCCAAAATAATGGTTTTTTTGTTTTGTTTTTGGCCATCATTAAAATTTAATTAATCAATTATGATAGTCTAAGTATTATTTTATAAAAATTGTCTAAGGACACTTCAGAAACCAACTGCTATTTGTCTATTCTAATTCACAGGTAATTTTTGATGAAAATGTAAGTAGATAATATTGATAAAAAATTCTAATTTTTAAAATATAATTGTTATATCTGCTGTTAATAATTACAATGTATTTATTTAATTCAGCCACTTACCATAATAAAGAATAACTTGTACTCTAAAATCAATTCTTTGAAACACTCGTGAATTCGATGTCCGGAGTGTTTTATTTATACGTGCAGATATTTTCTCTCCTTTTATCTCATTTGGAGACAGTCAATCGTTTAATTTTTGTAAAAATAGACGAAAATTTTGAGTTTCTGATTTCTGTAATTCATTATCTGTCTATTTTAATAATGAAGCCAATAAACGCAAATTCATTGTCACATGACAAGAGTAATTACGCATGTCATTTAAATTTTATTTTTGCATTGTTCTGCTATGGGATACGACGTCATAAGCTTCCTGTTCCTGTGCGATGAGTGGTGAATTCAAAAATTGACGCGGTACATGTCTCGTGTCTTGAAACATTAATGTAATTTTAATCCATAATGATCTACCGATTATCCCGTTGATTGTAGAGTTACGCACAGTTTGATATTTTTTCTTTATTATTTTTGAGGCTGAAGTTCGTATCTTTTATCTAAATAGCTTGTCATTCAGAGCTTGGGGATTTTACTTTGTCGGAATCTTTTTTTCCCTGCCCCTCTGTTTTTGTTGTTGAATCATGACGCGATAAGAGAAATTTACTTCTTTGCGCATGCGTTGAGATTATATAGCTGTTTGCTCCTGTAAATAACAGAAACCTTAATTGTAGAACTGTAATGAAATTGTTATGAATAAAATTATTGTTGCTATTTTCATTTTTTAAATGCTTTTGAATTTTTTCTTCCATTTCAATTTCTCTTTCCATTTTTTGAATGTACACACTGAATGTTTTTTTTTCTTTTTTTTTTCCCGTAATGATAATTTATATAATATTGTTTTTCCAGTTAGAAAAAGTTTAAGTTTTTGTTAAAAAAATTATTAATTTAAGTTAGGTAAATATAAAGATTGAGAAGGCTATTGTATTTCCTTCTTTTCGCCTCTTTAAGATTTCGAAAGAATAAATATGCTTAGATAGAATGTCCACTAATCGTGGCTCAATAGCTGATTTATAAATCTTTAGAGATAAGAAATGCTTCAGATTCAAAAATTGTACAAAATGGCGTAAAGAATTATATTTTCTCATGTTTTGGTTCCCTATATGTGCTGATGAAAAACATTACGAAATCCAAATTTTCATACAAACGCTCTATCTAATTCTAATGCTAAAATTTTAAATTAAAAAAATTCCCATTCTTTTACAACCAGAAATTGAAGCAGTTACTGAAACTTCTGTAGTCATTTTTTTAGAATATCTCATTGTCCGTTTAAAGGAAAATCTGCCAGACAAGGGGGTGGCATTAGCTGGAGGCGGTCGTTGATTGATTTGAGACGACATAATTCAGGGTTCTGTATTTTGGTTGATTTTAGCCGCTGAAGAATGGAAACGTTTTTCTAAACGTTGGTGAAGCAAGAATATTTTATTAAATATGATTTTCAGGGCTGGTGAACTGAACAAATATTTATATTTCAGCAGTACAGTTTTTGACTCTTACACAAAATAAAACTTTTTACGTCATTTTTTCAAATTTTTCGTCGATTGGAAGTATATAGTTATCTGGAACAGTTTTTATCAGTCAATGAATGTATCTTTGAAAAAATTATATCTAAATTTCATACAGTCCTACAGATTTAATGAATGGTATGCAATGAAATATTCTTGACACTCCAACTTTTAAAATAAAATAGCGTTTCAATCTTCTGCGACTGAATCTGACCAAGTTATGAAGTTTTGAATATCTCTATTTTAGGGCGATCAACAATTTCATGATTTTATATTAGTCTTGGGGAGAACTCCGAACGATGATTGGTTTATTTTCTTAGAGTCAAAGAAATAATTTAAAATATAAGATAGTAATTTTATAAGATAGTAATATTCAAATTTTCATAATTCACTAAGCCATTGTTATAGAATGGATGTTTTTTTTTTATATTTAAAATGTTAATGTCTCAAGAATATTTTACTAAATGTGGTATATATAATGGAGGATCTATAAAAACGATTAAAATTTGTCATCTATCCGAACATTTATAGACTTAAACTGCATAAAATAGTATTCTTTACTTTACTTATACCATTTTTCCTATTAGAGGTACATGCCTGTTACTATCTGTTTAGAAATTAGAAGTTGAAACCCTATTAGAGTTGATATCCCGTATACATATATATACAATGTTTACCTTATACACGTCAGAATTATTGAATTAATTATATAGATATTTTAAAAATTCGCAGAAGCGTTTTTCTTGCACTTAACTTTAAAAAAAAATATCATGTGTCATGTTTGTTTCATTTCTTACAGACACGTGCTGAAAATTATATTTTTATAGGTTTAGTTTGCAACAAGAGTTAACTTCACATTTGAATTTGAGCTTTTGTCTCCATGATGGCAACGCAATGATAAAAGCTAATTTTTTCCCACGCACGGCTTACGTGCTGGTGCAGGTTAAATTATATATTTATTTTGTGTGAAATAAATTGTTGAAAAGTATGGTTAAAATATTTTTTTTTAAAATAGAAATTTAATTTATATATTAAAAAATTGGCATCTTTGAAAAAATAATTTTCTTTTGAAGTTGAAGATCAGAATTTCCCTTAATTTTTAATTAATTAAAATTATGTTTAAAATTTAAAAATAGGGCTCCCGGATGCACAATTTCACCCACCAAAGTATATATGTGTTAAGCTTGGCAGCTCTAGGCAAACGGTCGAGTGTTAATGTAAGCACGCACCCCTAGGCGTCCTAGCCTAGGGGTAGCGCGTCTTCCACATGATCTGGGCGTCTCGGATTCGAGTCCTGGTTTGAGCATGGTTGTTCTTTACCCTGTGTTCTATCTGTGAAGTATGTGTAAAAGAGCCCCCTCTCCCCCCGTAAAAACGGGTTGTGCAAGCGAGTGCGTGAATGTCATCTTCATATGAGTTAGAAGTCAGACTTCTGCCCTCGGGTGCTCAGTGACCTTTACCCTCAGAAGCTACTGCACCCCAATTCGGCTTAAATCGTTGACTACATCAGCGGGCTTGTCTATGGCAAGTGTCATAAGGAACAAAAATAGCAACACGCACGCATGCACACATTTTTATTATGAGTAAGGATGACAATTATATTCAGACGAGTCTTAGTTTCTCGAAATGCAAAGCAAAAAATGCCACTATAGCATTATGACATATTTGCAAAGAACTTGATTGTTATATCTCTATTAAAAACAAGCGTACTTATTTGTTCATTCCTTTATTTCAGAAAAGTTAGAATGCATATATTAATTAGAAAAGCAGAAAATGAAATCCACTGATCTCTAAAATGGAAAGGAGATGATGTAATTTTTCTCTTTGATGTTTGATTCAATTGATTTTTTTTTAACTTGCCTAGATAACAACTAATCTTTCATATAAATTTAAGGGTAAAGTTTATAGAAAATATAAATTTTCTTTCGATAAAGAAAATATCGATTCCAAACAACAAGTTAAGAAATCCCAAATGAAAGAGTTTTGCACTTAATGTACCTTTATTGCTCTCGTTACAAAAATGGTTTAAATAAAAAATTTTAGATAAAGGATAAAGAATGTTTTCTCCAACACCGGTTCGTGGCTGGAATAGCGGAAAGGCGAAGCTAAAAAAATATGATGATTTGGCATAAAATTCTTTTTAAAATGATTATATCCTGTGCAATAATTCAAAGAATAATTCAAATTAATAAAAGAATTTTTCCAGCAGAAAAAATAATTAAGAAATCGCTTTTAGAATAAAAAAAAAAATGTAATAAATTTAACGGGAAAGTCTTTGTAGCTGATTTTAAAAAAGAACGATTCCAATCATCATGTCTTGAAAATATTTCCAAATTGATTTCTCAGTTATTATTTTTAGTTTAACTTTATCCGTTATTGATTTCTATATTTAACATTTTTATACCTCGCAACGTGCAAACAGAATGCTAGTTTTAAGTGTTACTGTATTAATACTTTGGGTACATTTGATATATCAGAACGTTTTGTATTTGTTTAAATTTACGTTTCCATTTTTTTTTTTTTTTGTAATTTGCTTAAGTTATCTCAATATCATGTTACAATATATATTCTGAATAATAAGAAATAAATGAATTCTTACGTAAAAGCTTCTGCCTTCACATGTTCAAAAAATTAAATGTGCTTCAGATACAAAAGTCGTTTTAAGTAAATGTGTAGTCAAAGGGTTAAAAAAATACATTTTTTTTTTGAAATTTAAAGCATTAGTTAGTTATGAAGAAGTCTAATATATATTCTGGTCGTATGAGAATCATTAAAATGTCCACGTTTTGCTGCAAAAGTTTATATAAAGAAAAAAATACCATCTCGAATTAAATTCGAAAAGTTTATCAAAATTATTTTCACTGAAAATAAAATTCAAAATCTAAATTTTTGAATTTTTATTGGAGTTAAAACATGGATCATATGCATTAATTGGCTCTGAAATTATTTAGAAGAATATTTTATTATTTCAATTACTTAATTATAAATATAATTAAAATTTTCAGAAAGATTTTTTTTTTTTTAGTGAGCACCTATTACCTAAGAAGTAACTATGTGCCACTGTGAATTTTCTTTTGGCTTGTTTTACTTTGCCTTGTAAAGCGTTTTGAATGATTTTGGCATGCTGTTTGACTACGTGATCAGCGACATTATCTTGTTATAATGAAACTGTTTTGAGTCAAACGATTCTTATTGATCCCTTTAAAAAAAACTAAAGCTAATGTTCCAACAGCTCCTGTATTCAAAATGCCTTTCTGTTGCAGGTTTGATCCACAAGGAGGTGAACATGTTCGAACCAAAATTACGACTGTTCTACGCTGGCATATCGGGAGTAGCGCAGGACATGCAGTCCAGAATGATCTTGGAACAGTACGTGCCTGTTTCCAAGAACAGATGACAGTGGTTTTAACCGAGCAAGCCCGAATTGAGACCCACCCTAGTCAACGATTCTGTGGCAGTGGCTGTAATAACAGCGCACTGCTGTTGCAAGAACAACTTCATTTCGTCTGTCGAAATGCAGAGACCAATAGCCTTCACTATCAAACTCTGTTGCACTAACTGTTCTGTAATTTCTAAAATACCAGTGGTAACGATTTTGAAGCGTTGCTAATGACACAGTTTCCTTCTTTATTTTTTTCAGACCTCTAGCGACGTACTTCACAAGCTGGATGTCATAACAACTATTCATTTGTTGTAAACAAATCAAATGAGGCAAATATTTTATCAGACAATTGAAAAGAAATTTCCGTGCGTAAACATATTTAATAATTGCGCAGCTGTGTGTTATAGTCCCAATAAAAATAAATAAAGTACAAAGCTCGACCAAGAAGTAGGGCACAATCCACTGTAGCTCAGCAATGATTAGTGCAAGATCAAGGAAATTTTGTAAATAGAAACATTGGTTCTTTGAAAACGTCACTCAATATTTTATCCATTTGTTTCACTGCACCGCAACTATCTTCGTTTCAATGAACATATTGTAAAATTGTTTAGGTTGGGCATGATATTAATTTTCCGCCATCGCAATTTCAGCTTTGTCGCATAAGTATTGCTTTCCATGCATGTATGTCTTCAGTCTTCCAAACATATCGAAATCGAATGACTCGAGGTCGGTGTTGCATATGGCATCATTCCATTTGACCAGTTTTCTGAAAGATCAAATGTCTAGCATGTGGTCTTGCATTATCAAGAAACCACCCACCCCTTTCTTTGTCTGTTACATATAAACCTGACATCTTTATTTGTAGCTTATTCAAGGACTAACATTATTGCATTTTTATTATTTCCGTCCTGCTTGCAGCTTATTCAAGGGCTAACAGTATTGCTTTTTGGTTATGGCCGTTCTGCTTAATGAAATTTGAATACGTCCATAAGGAACCACCTTCTTGTATGTATAGATGTGTGTGTGTGTGTGTGTATTTCTGTCAGTTTGTTGCGTTACCAAGCGTGTTGCAGTTAAATAAACTAATTTGCATTTAAATAAAACGGGAAGATTCAAAATGTTTCTCCTCAGAAATTGCTTGCAAGATTTCGATCTTGGTACAGTAGGAGTATGTTACGTTGAGATCATCCATGGTGGTTTACCTACAATAAAAAGAAATAAAAAATATATGTAGGGGAATCGGCAAAATATCATTCATCTTGCTTTCAAGTTTTGTTTCGCTAATACTTACCATTGTTGAGTTACAGAGGATTGAGCATTTCTTTTTGACCGATTTATGTATAATTATTTGAACACTATAATTTTTGGAAATAAAGTTGTAATCTTACGAATTGATCGTGTAATTTTCCTGAAAGAAGAATTAATATCTTTGAAGAGATTTTTTTTTGATAACCATATTTGCTAAACTAAGAATTGATTCCATAGTAATTCAATAAATTGTGATTTGCAAGATAAAAACTTTTCTAATAATTTTTAAGCCATCGTCATGCAGCTGTCACCGACATACAACTTTCAACTTAATTTCTTCTTCTTTTTTAACTCATTTTGTTGATTTGGTGACTTAACTAAACTAATAATGAACAAAATGACTCAGTGTTTTAGAATCATTCAGAAACGAAGTATGCAAGTATTTATATTAATTTAACCAATCAAAAGCTGTTGCTGACGTTAACTAACGTTTCAATTGGCCAATCTCACTTTTCTGTAAAGTTTGAGGCCAATTCGAACACTTCTGCCTTCTGATTCGCATTTATGATTGGTTGAGAACTTTATTCTTGACACTGGAAGCATCAAGAATAGCTTTTTATATCTAATGCCCTAGATTCAGGTTTGATTATTTCTCAATTTTAGATAAAACATCTAGTTTAGAATCTGTTCTTAGAGAACATGCTTTTAGTTTATATATAATTTAGTGATTGAATTGAATCATTTACGAATTGAATGTTGTTGTTTAGAATAGAAATAAGACAGCGTCGTTCTATGCAATTTTTAAAATAGTGACGCTGGAACTGTATCCTGATGAATCTGTGATTATTCATACTGTCTGTCGCAAATTATAGTTTCAAATTACTGTTTTTGATAATTTGAATTTTTGATGTCCCTTTTTCTTGTGCAATAAAATATTTCTTTAACTAGATTCTCTCATGAAGTTAATATGTGTTGATGTTTTTACTATTGCATACATTTTCATATCTTAAAATAACCTGCGGTCATTTTTTCTTCAATGCATACTCATTTTTATTTTTTTACGATGAGCTTTGGCAACTTTGTTGCAAAAGCTGGAAGCCTAAATTATGTAAATTTCTGGCAGACGATTTTTTTCATTAATGACGAAATTAAAGCAAATTTGGAATATCATTTAAAACATTAAAATAATAGTTTAAAACAATTATATATATACAAAATAAAAGATGTATAATTTATGAAATATTTTTTGAATTATGAAATTCTTTAAGTCTATCAATAAAAAGCACTTTTAAGGCATATAATTTTTATTTCAACCAGAAGTTAACTTTAGTTGAGAGATAATATTGTATACTTTATTTTTCGTAATATTTTTAAACTTCAATAGTAAAATAATTTTCAATAAATTTTTATTTATTCCTATTCAAATTTTTTTTTAAAAAAAGATAAAATTTAAGCGAAAGAATGAAGTTCAAAATAATTTGTTAAATTTTTCAGTACAGCAATATGTTTAATATATTCATTTAAAATGATAGTTTGGAAAATATACTCACTGAAATTTATGCTGTATGAATTGTCAGATGAAAATATTAATTTGCCAAACATTGAATATAAATTATGTTCATATCTTAAAAAATATGTATGCAAATAAAATCAGATCATTTTTATATGTGTATGAATATAAAGTCATTTAGAGGTTTTGCTTTTATTTCTTTTGTAGAATTCAAAACAATGATGACATAATATTGTTTATTTTCAGCATAACTGACAAATTAAATACAATGTTATGGTCTTATTCTAATTGGACCAGAATCGGGATAACGGTTAATTTCCAAGGCAGCAAATTAGGGCCGCGAGGGCGTTGCAGACAGGCCAATTGAAAAGATGCTACTCTTAAATAAATAAATTTTTAACGAAGTTACAAATTTTATTCCGATAATATGAAAATGTTATCATTATTTTCCTGGTTCGTCTCTATTTCATTAAATATACTTAATCATTATAGTATTTATGAACATGAAGCATCTGCTTTAAAAATAATGGGCAAAAGCGTGAAATGTCGAACAGTCATAGAATATGATAAATATATAAAAAATATGCAAAAATACTAAAAGAAAAAAATTAACCTAAATTAAATAATTAACAGGTTGCTAAGTTAAAAATATGCTAAAATGTGAAAATAAGTTCGGACCAATAGTTTTGACCAAAATTATTAAAGGGGGGGGGGACTCAAAAAATGTTCAGTGCTTAGGGCTGTAAAGTACTACTCTCCCCCCGCCCCATTCATTGGATAGAACGAATTCGGTAAATTGAATAAAGCTCAGGAATTGTGTAAAAATTATACCAATTAGAGAATTTAATTCACGAAATTTAGTTTATC
>JAPMOR010006517.1:0-11153 GCA_026543865.1 Argiope aurantia
CTTTCTTTTTGTACTTTTATAGATGATATAAATTCTAAAATTAAATTCAGATATCTCATTTGTTATACCTCACCTCAACAAACATCAGTGTGCATGTATTTTATACTACTGCATTTATATGTGTGTTTTTATCTGTAGAAAATCATTTAAAATTTTCTACAAATCAAGGAATTTCATTTAAATGAACAGTAAATACAGATTTTCCTCAAAAAAATAAAAAATAGATTGTTTATTTAATTGATTGGTTGTTTGTTTAATTTGCTCAGTTCGAAACATCTTACTGTTCCCAATCAAAAACGTAGAGAGTTACATTCAATATGCAGAAAAGTAAGTCCTCGTCAGCATGGTTTCATGAAACTTATCGAACAGCAGATTTCAAACGAGTAACATATAATAATCTGAATCAATCGCCAATAGCGCACCACAAAAAAATGCACGTTCCAGTCTCATATCCTTCTTTCTATTGCTAAAATTATGTGCCAACATTCCCAAAGAAAATGATTAAATTTTAATTTCCTTAAGCGTGAAATATTCTATAAACATTTACATTCCTTCAAAATACACAGACATAATACAAATGGAGTCATTTAAACATTATTTTAATAAGTCACGAATTATAAGTTTAAATCCTTTTTCAAATGATAAACCACCTCTTACCTCCAATGATGATGATGAACCCCCAGCTCCTGTAAATGTGATGCACCCTCGGTTCTTTTAAATGCGATGTACCATCAATTCTTGTTATGTTATGTACCACAAGTTCATGTAAATGTGATGTACCACAAGTTCATGTAAATGTGATGTACCACAAGTTCATGTAAATGTGATGTACCACAAGTTCATGTAAATGTGATGTACCAACAATTCCTGTAAACGTGATGTACCACAAGTTCATGTAAATGTGATGTACCAACAATTCCTGTAAACGTGATGAACCTCTAGTTCCTGTAAACCAAGTTGGGGGGGGGGAGATATTTAAAAAGGATTTTTCATTATCAATAAGAAGAAAAAAAAAACTTGGGCATCTATTAGCAAACATAGTGCACTAGTTAGTGAATTACTATACCATATTTATACGCTTTTCTCCTTTCAAGGAATATCCTCGTAAAGATTGTGAGAGAAAATGTAAAAATCTCCTTGACATGTATTCTATTTGAAGGCAATACTAGGAATCCACTGAGCCCAAAATTGAAGAAACCCAAATTGTTCAAGATATTTCTGGAATGTCACATTACCACCTTCAATCTTTCCACCACAGGAATTTAGATGAGTTCTTGAGGAAATTATTGCAGCCAATACTTCGGCCCAACCTTATCAGACACAATCAAGGCACAATTTCCAGAAAGATATTACTTTTATACGAGTAGTATATATGTACTTGCTCAAAGTAGAAAAAAACAATCTGCTTTCGCTTGGAAACCGATATTTTTTCTGATTTATGTTAAAAATCTAAACTACGGAAAATGCAGTATTGGCAAATAAATCTGATTTTAAATGATTTCATATAATTTTGAAATTAATTAAAAATTCAGTTTTGATTCTTTACGTGTGCTCTTTTTGATTCAGGAGAAGAAAATTGTTCGGAATATTAAATTAGGCGGAAGGGAGCATATGTTTATAATAAAAAGCAATATAATAAAATGTTAATAAATAGCATAGGTTAATATAAGAAACAATATCTATCGATTTTTAAATTAAAAATTATAAAACAATAAAAAATTTCTAAGATATTTTTTTATTTCCATTACATTTTTAATCGCCCTTCTGTGCTGACTCTGTTCTCACATTCTTATAAAATGGTACACATTGCTTTGGCTTTTTTTTTTCATTTCTGATATTTAAATTTCATTTTAACACTGTTTCTTATCCAGGCATGGCTTTATTTTTAAATTTATTTCTAAACTTATATTCAAAGAAATTTATTTTTATCCATTTATTCCAAGTATACTTTCCCCAAATTCTTACTCTTTCGTTTTCAGCACCTTTTATGTGATGTGCATTATTTTGAATATTCTTCGCCGCGTAAAATTTGAGATAGGCTTAACAGCTTTTCCATTATAATTTCGTTGCTATTGAAATTCACTTACGGTTGGTATGTATCGTTATTTCTCCATCCACATTCATCCTTAATAACTTATTTTTTAGCTTCCAGTATTATGTTTAGAACTTAAATTTCTTTTCGTATATTTTTTTTTCAAAATACATTTTAAATACAGTGTGTATTTTAATAATTGTGCATGAAATATTCAAAGTGCCGTTTCAATTACCGAAATCGGTATGCATACATTTTTGTAGAATAAAGAATTTTTTCCCCTTTTTTCTGTTAATATTTTTATATATTTTAAACTCATGAATTATGGAGCAATTATTAATTTTTACCTTACAGGATGAAAAAAAATGATCTGACAAATTTGAATTTCTAATAACCTTAAAGATCTGAAAAGTAGTAGATCAAACTAGTGCTTAACCCTGATTTATCATTTATATTTATTAAATACGACTAGTTATGTATCTAAATTAGATGCTACGGAAAATTATGCAATTTTGATCTGTTTCTTTTAATTATCTATGGACAAAAGATGTTATTCCGCAATTTTGATACCAAAACCAAGTAACTATTTTATTTATTTAGTTTTTGTATTTTTGATATATCACACTTAATTAGCCCTGAAATGTCACATCGATCGAAAAAAAGTTCAAAAAATCATTTGATACATGAGAGGAATCTGCAATTCTTCTCATAAATTCATATTCCTAAATAGTATCTCTTTAGCTAGAAGAGTTGTTAAGTAATTGCGTTTCAAAAGTAAAAGTGTTTTAATTAAATAGTTCATTTTAGAGATTATGTAATTTTATGAGTATGAATTATTGTGTCCTGTGATTAAAAAAATGACTTTTGGCTGCTAATTTTGAACTAAGCTTTTTTATTCGCTCAAAGAAAATACTCATTTCTTTATTATGTCTTACACAACGTTTCATAGTGCTCTGAACTATAATATAATCTATAGGCAACTTCAAAATAGAATTTCTTGGTTATGGATAGTTGTTACAGATATATCAACGCGCCTCAAAAGGATAAGAATTTAAAACTTCGTTAGCAAATAAACAAAGAAAAATATGCCATTCGCATATGCCACACATTATAGTGGAGTCATTTCTATGACGTATTTGGGCAGAAGTAGTATTAAAAATCTTCAGATCCTAATTTTGAGTGATCGCGCCCACATGAAAATAGCCATAAGACGAGCCATGTACCGCAATTTTAGCCGTCGCATCTACTAATTATCTCGTTGGATATAGGATTATGGATAAGGACAGATAACAGAGATATTTTCATAAATAAGATTAAGTTTTAAATTCGATAGAAATTTTCATTTTCGTATAAAGCTATCGTGTTGAGCTATCGTGTTCAGAGATCAGCCAAAGAAAATGCTGGACAGCAGCGTTATAATTTGAAATCCATAATTCCGAAAATGATTTGTTTTTCATACCCAAGAATTACTGAATCATGAAGAAAGGACAAAATCATGAATCCAAAGGATTATTAGATGGTTAAAATGCAAATTGTTATTTGTAAGACGACACTTCTCAAATCCTAACTGTCCAGTAATCCGGTGTTTTGAAAAACGCGAATTAAGAAAGCAGGAAAAGGTTTCTACATGACAGTCTTGACATGACATAAACAATAAGCTGCTATTCAGATTTTGTTATATTTATAATTAGCCGCTTTGGACGACCAAGACGCTGATTTTATTTGCCTTCAATTAAATCGCTTAAGTATAGCTAAATAACCAATAAATTCCCCAAGAAGAAAAATTTAGGCAATACATTGTGAAAAACATGGACGCTGTGTCATTTTAATAGTTTTTCATATATTCTTTTCGTCATGTATGTGAACTATTCTAATGGTGTCTAGTCCCATGACATCATTGTGCTATTAGAAAATTAATTATCAGATTCTAATTTTTAGAGCATTATAACTTAATTTTCTTATTCCTTTGGCAAACTAAATAGATATCAAACAGACTTCTTCCTTAGCTTTTAACAATGGAAAAAATCAGGCAATTGCATATATGATAAAATAATGAAAATGAAATGAATTATTAAAAAATATATAAAATATGTTTGTAAATAGATTTTTTAATTCAGAAAAAAAAATTGCACGACAGTTGTAAAAATTATTTTTATGCTATAATATTTTCGAAAGTTGTCACGAAAAATTCGAAAATTTCAATTAATTTTTAAATAATTAAAATTTTAAAAACTACTTTTGATGTTCACGTTTTCAGCCACGAAATTATAAATATGTCAAGTTCCTTAGTTCTAAAACAAGCGGTCTGTTGTAGAAAACGCATATACGCATTTTCGGCTTTATTATTAGTAAGAAGAAACATATTTGCATCCTTGCTGACCAGATGAATCATCAAGATTCGGAAAATTTCAATAGAATATTTTATGGCTAAATTGTCCTTAATGATATTCTCAACAAAGCATTTACATTTTTCAATATTTTGTACTTTTGAAGATAAAACGTAGGAAACAAAGAAAGCCACTAACTATAGAAAGTAGGAAACATCTTTATACTATCGACAAAAATCAGAAGCATTTTTTCAAATTCAGTGATTTATCAACTTTTATAAAATTTTCCAGGTATATTTGCTAGCATCTCCTTCACGATAATACTATTTTTATATTTTTTTTCCTCATACATGGCTTTAATAATGGAATAATTCATGGTATTATGAATTCACATTTTCCACCTTATTGTTATCCAATTTTCTGTTACACACAAAGACTCACATCTGAAAAGAAATTAGCGCATCTAATCCAATATCCACTCATCTTTTATTCTCAGTGGCTCCTTCATTAAATCTGTCTTTTTAGCACCGGTGTGGACGTTTCGCAAATCGAAGAACATAGTAATTACACCCAATTGTCGAGAAATTCATTCGATACTTTTTTGCTTGGGATCATCCTCTGAAAGATCATTGTCCTCTTATGAATACAAATCACCTCAGCTTCCGATTAAAATCATTAACTATCATTTAGTCTTATTTCAATTAATCACAAAAGCCAGCCTGCCGAGGATTCACAGCATAAAACAAGTCGCCGGACGTGATGTTCTCTCGAGTTAGCAGAAATTGCATCGATCTCAGTTCAATAGCACTTACAATCGATCTTACACCAAGCACTTCTTTTTTGGAGAAATATTTCAATTTAATTCATTTTAATAACTGTATGTTATATGTGTCTTCGTGAGAAACGTTTATTAAGGATCAAAATATTCTTTATATTGCTCAAAAATATGGTGTTATGAAAAACTAGAAAAATATTCAACTTCTGCAGTGTGGAGTTTTTTAATACATTGGTTAAAAGAAAGAAAAAATAAGCAAAAAAGAATAATTTTTAGAAAATTTGAACTTCTGAAAAAACCCATTATGCCATGATAATGCTGTAAATGTGAATGATGATAATGCTGTAAATGTGAATGAGCCATCTTTAATTTATTTTCAAAAACATTTACACTCATTGTATATCAGTTATAGTACGCACATCAAACATTTATTTAATAATTTTGTAAACCCCAAGTGCTTGAATAAGTTAAAAGGCAAGGAAAAACATTTAGTGTAGTATATGTTTAAAAACGTTATAAACAAATTTGATCAGAAATAACACTTTCGTTGTGTTACTATTTACTTATAACTATTACTAGCCACATACTATTATAGAAATCTTGCGCCGTTCCGCTTATTCTGCTTTGCATTTTATTCATTTTCTATAACTATCTTCATATATGCAGTGACATCGCAAGGAAGAGCAGTAGTGTTTTAAAATGGATGCACATTTAAAATTTTCATTAATGATTAATACTGAAATTAAATTCTGAATTATTAGTCTTAAAAAATTAGAAAGTTATTAAAAGCATGCGTATATTGAAACATATTAAACATTCAAAAATAAACCAAATAACGATTAAATATCAGCAGTAAACATATTATTTTAAAGTATGCTAAAATATATTTAAAAAATTAATTGAAAATAGAAAAATTACACAAACAATCACGTGACTATCGTCACGTGATTGTTTCAAACTGGTTTAAATTGATTTTTCAAGGAAAAAAATTCTTTCCTCGAGGAATAATTTTAGATAATTATCCTCTGCAAAAGTGTTAAACAGACATTTTGCAGGACGAATGTCAGTCGTAAAATGAGCTCCCTCCCAAAACTTAGCGCCTTTTATTCTGTTGAATGGATACTACGTGACTAAAAAATAATGCTCTCCCATAATAACTAGAAATTTGCGATACCAGATTTTTTTTTATTTATTTATTCTGGTATGACTAATCCATCTCAAACATACGATTTTTAGGATAAGAGAGAAAATAAAAACTGAATCAACTGACATAAAAATAACTTTTTTTATTTTATTTTTTACATTAGATAATATTATTTAGGGGTGTACTTTTTATTTGCGAACTGCCCATAGATAATGAGTAAAGTGCAGGAGTTGACATCAAACTTTACATATTAACACACTTCATCAGGAAAAGTTGGTTTCGTATTCACTTATTTAAATTATGCAATATCCAAATAATATTTATTGGAGTTGAATCCCGAATCTGACATTCCACATTTCTGAAGTAGGGAGTATACGACCAAACAAAGAACTTCTGAATGTGTTCGGACACATTATGCGTACATTAACATTAACACCTCTGTAAATTCTCGAGCTCGAGACCCCAAGGGCTTCCAGCTGGTAGAGTCGAGTGTACATGAATGGAGATTGTGTTTCCAGAAGGAAGACGTGATCTGCCATCATTATGTCTTCACTGACATCGAATTGTCTGACACACTGAGCAGAACGGTCATGAGCAATTGAATTAATGTAGAAAAAGCCCTTCTTAATATGGTAATAGATTATGATATGAAAATTCTTTAAATTGGCAATTTCTAAAGATAATATTTCTATTTGAAAAGAAATGAAAATATGTTTGACAAAAGAATAAATTCTAAATTAAAAATAAAGCGTAAACAAGTATTATTTATCTCTAAAGCATAAATAATATTTGTCAAGGTAAAAAGAAGAAATCTGTTTCTGCGACATTAAAATTAAATAATAATAATAATTAAAAAAACACAAGCTAAAAAAAGACTTGGTAGAGAGAACATATAAAAAGAAGGAGTTTGGGCATTCAAAGGAAAGGAAAGAAAATTTTTTTAACCCCTTGCCTGCCGAGGATATCTTGCGAGTTTCTGTCACGTATATATACGCATATACGTATATAGTTGCAAGAAGTATACACGACAGGGGCAGTTAATACATTGACTTAGGGAGACGTATTTCAAATGAGAACCTTATTTTTTCAAGTCACGTGGTAATCGGACAGAAACATCATGTTCTCACATAACTCATATTTCGTATTCACCATTTCGAAAAGCGATAGTTTTGTTCATCTCAAAGTTTACCGAGTTCTAAAATTTTTTTCCCGAGACCAGAATTATTTTTTTTTTTGTGAAAAAACAGTTTAAACCGGTTTTAAACAATCACTTGTCTATCAGATTACGCATGCACCCATATTAAGTAAACTATTTTTCTCCCCATCTGAAAAATCGTTCTAGCTTCAAAACTTTATCTCAAGGCCAGATGGCTTTTTTTCCCAAAAATGCGATTTTAACTGGGGTAGAATGATCACGTAACTATTGTATGGCGCAATCGTCAACTTTTAGGAAAGCGATCGTTTTTTTTTAAATCTGAAAATCGTTCAAGCTGCAAACTTTTTTCCCAATACCTTCTTACGACCATGCCCTTTATTGGCTAGACAGGAGAACCGTGTACATGGCGAACATTGAGTCCAATTGAAACGTTTTTGATATTAATAAGTTTCTAGATGTGGCAACCTTCTTTATCGTTTTCTAATAACTCTAAAAGCGAAAAATTGATGCCTCAAAAGAGATAAATCGCCAGTTTTCTGCCGTGCGAGGCTTCAAAAACCCTACAGCAAAACAACATCATGTTCTGACATGATGAAAAAATGTAACTAAATATTCTGGAATCGACTACCAAGGAGGAAAATGAAGGGCTTCAGTCCATCTGAAATTTGTTTTTAATTTGGAGGGAAGTAAAACCGAATGAAATCTGAAACAAAATATATTATCCATCATGTACGATTTCTTAAGGAAATTATATAAACTATTTCATCATATACGAGATCACATCTCATATTTAAACTTCGAAACTCAATCCATCATCGCAGTATTCACACTTCTTTTATTTAGAATTTAATTTTAAATTTAAGTTCACTTGCACAAACAGCGATAATCACGAATAACATGTTGATTTCAATCCATTAATCTTAAAATGATATCTTCGTTTTTCTTTAAAAAAAGAAGAGCTTCGCAAATTACCCTTGAAAGTTATTAACTTTGCTGTGATTAATAACTGTTCTTGGAAGTGGGAGCTGTTAACAAATTTTTAAAAAGAACAATTTGATGAATAATTCATTTTCGAGGTGTGAAGGTTACTAAACATAATTAAATTTTAGCTCAAACCTTAAGATATGATGATCATAAATTCCCTATTTTCAACAGATAGGAGCGTTGTCGATACTGAATATCAAATATTCATCTCATTAAAATGAATGCTTCTCAACCTTTTGTTTGATCCATATCAACAAGAATAATTACAAGCATTCATCTTTGTATATCATTATATCACTTTTTCAAGTTTGCTCATAAAATTCTTCATAAATTTAACATTAAATATCATAAATTGTATTTAATAAAACGAAAAATATTGATTCCTGAAGAAACGGGAATAGAACAATGAAGGAATATAATGAGAAACTATAAAACATTTAATTTCTTATACTATTCAAGAATCAAAAACCATTCACTGGATTTATTCTGTCCAATTGTCTGACACTGGTGTAATCTTATTTTTATTGTCTTACTTTTTTGTTTATTCTGTATATGAATTTTCTAATGGAGACCAGTTCCATGACATCATGGCAGTATTAAAAATATAAATATGTAGTTTATCTATATTTTCAATTTCGAGATAATGTAACTATTTTTATCCCCGTAAATTGCAAAGATAATGAATAAAATACTTCTTTAATTTTCAACTATGGGAAAAAATTTGCACCCCCCCCCAGATAATTGATGAAATAATAAAAACGGTTTTAGCATCAATCAACGTCAACGGTTTCAACATTCAATTTAATAATATATTGTTATAAATTTAATTAAAAAAATATTTTTAAAAATTTCTAAAATTGAGAAAAAAAATTCAGCGATTATTAAATTGAAATCATTAAAGAGATAAATTTTTAAAATTTTGAAACGATGAAAAATTAATTTTTGTGCTTTACTAGTTTTAGATGTTTTCATGCTAAATTTAATTGACTGAATTAATTTTTAATTGACTGAAATCTAAATTAATATTTAAAAAAAATATCTGCTAGGTACACATTTCCATGTTCCAAGACACATATGTTCCAAATTTGGTTAATTCTAAGCCACATTGTCTAGCTTGTAGAGCATCGATACACATACATAAATACATTAATATTTATTATTAGTATAGATAAAAAATATTTCATCCTTATGATAAAAACTGTTTTTCTAAATTCAATATTCAATTATTAATTTTAACTTATTATAAAAACTAATATTTTTTTCCGATATATTTATTCGCTTCCACATAATACTGGTTACTAAATTATGTCATAAAAGCTTCCCTATTTTATTGCTTAAAAAATCTTGCTTATGTCTTATTTAAGATAATTTAACCGAAAACGAATTATTAAGGGAAATCATTATCCATATAATTATTCAGAAAAAAAGAATTCAGTGCACTTTAACTTTCATTTCTTTATTTCTGTTTTTCCATTATCCATATATTGTTCTTTAAAATGTCTGCAAATTTTTACAAAAGAAGCAATAGTGAAACTTTAACTCTTTATTTTCTGACTTCATATATGTTAATAATTAAGCGATACAGTTTTTAGAATCTAAATTCGCGAAATACAAAACATGTACACTTTCCAAATAAAGTAATACCGTATTGAGCAAATAAATATTTCAAAATACAATCACTGCTTTCTATTTAAAATTGAAGAAAGAAAAGAGACGCTGTTTGTAATGAAATAATCAGGTTAAAGTAATTGATCATTTATAAGCCAGATATAATTAACAAACGATAAATTGGTTACTACATATTGCAATTTAAAATCGACATTCTATCCAACATGCTTTCCTTTTAAGCATGGTGTCAGAATAAATAATTGCAATTATAAAAACATTAGCTTGCAACAAAAAGCGAGCAGCCTGTTTCAAAACTAGTCAAGCCTTTTACGGAGAATATATACCTCGTCATTTAAAAACCGAGTTCTAAGATGAAGATGATACTTTAAAACTTTAACATTTTGAAAATGCCCTTTTAGAATAAATAATGCTGTAATTAAATATTTTATCATCATTTTGTATTATAATCTCTGAACATATATTTTAATTCATGTCTAATGTACAAAAAGATGAAAAAATGTTTAACAAAATAATTTTATCACATATTTTTTTTTTACAATTTTGTATTTTATTTAGGTGTACTCTGAAATTTTAAGATTACATTATGCTGCAAGATTTCTAAAGGATTTACCATTTCTTGTTTTGTGGGTACATATTTAATTATCAGCAAAAAAGGAATGAATTTCTGGCAAAGAGCTACAGTTGATTGAATGAAGCTTTTTCTTTTCTAGTCACGCGCATCGTTATTTATTTTTATTTCAATGCAAACTGGTTTGACAATTCTGGTAATAGTTGGCCATACTGCATAAAATAGTTCACTATTATTTTAAATTCCAAATTAAATTCAATTACCTTGTTAATATTTTTTATTGCTGTTTAAATTGCTTTGATGGATCTGGCAATAGTTGTGTACGTATTATTTTAAGTTCCAAATTACAATAAGTTAATTTGTTTTTCCTTTTGAGCAATCTTTCATTTCGATTGGCGCTCAACTTTTGCAAACTAACGCTCTGAATCACGTCCGGGTCACCAAAAAGTCTAGAAGATGAAAATTGAAATATTCTCGAATAAACACATGTTTATGAAATTTATCCTAACACACACACACACACACATACATGCATATA
>JAPMOR010006517.1:11253-31015 GCA_026543865.1 Argiope aurantia
ATATCCAATTCCGAAGAAAATCAATGAATAAGAATGAAGGTAAATTTTTATCATTTGCAATTTTTTAGGTGTTTTGTAAGTAAAGACATTGGATATTAAATTTTTGGTGCATGCACCACTTTCTATATGCTCCTGCTAGTCATCCTAATCATCTATTGGTGGATCTATCAGGTGGTACGAAAGAGGATCCGACACAGGGCGGGAAATGCGATATGTCCAGCAGCTTTTCTGCCAATGGTTTGTGCAGAAAATCTGACGGACATGGCATCTCTCAATGAATCTGCAAAGACAGTATGTGTACAGAGTTAAAAATGATATTTTGACTTCATTAATATGTTTTATAATGGGAGGAAAATCGGCTACAAGTATTAATGTATTTAGTAACTATATTAAGGAAATCTATATAGTGACTTCTCATCACAATCTACCATTGGATTCATACAAGGTCTAGACAAACACAAATCTGTACCAGTACTTAATGAATTCATGCATGGTCTAGACAAACATAAGTCATCACATCCTACCAGTACTTAATGGGTTAGACATAGTCTCGACAGGCCGAATTCCTCACAGCCTACCAATATCTCATAGATTCACTCATGGTCTAGAACAGGGATAGGCTTACTCACATGAAATTTCGAGATCTTCTGCAGTACGTGCAATCGTAATATTCTGATGTACTGTATTAAATGAAAGTAAGATGGCTTAGTGCATGATGTGTTTTCGAACGAGTTTGGCAACTGAAAGACGTATGGTTCTTCCATGAGAAACAGTGTTCTGCGGAGTGCGAAATGTTAGACGGTACAGAATGGCTTTCGGACTTTCCATTTTTCATAGATCTTCTTTGTCATATGAGGAACATGAATGTCAAGATGCAAGAGAATAAATCAATTTATCGACGACATCTGGGCCCATCTCAAAACTTTTAGACTAAAATTTAATCTGCTTGCTGGGCAGCTAGCTAAGAGCGATTTGTCTCATTTCCCGAGGATAAATTCAATACCCTCAGTAAATGAAGAGAAGCTTTAGAATTATGAAGATGGCTTGAAAAACTTGCATTTTGAGTTCGAACGCAGATTTCAAGATTTCAGTGCCATTCAAACAAAACTGAATCTTTTTGCCATGCCTTTCAACGTAAATTGGGAATCAGTGAGGTAGATTTGCAGCTTGAATGAATTGAGTTGCAATCTAACAATCATTTCAAGCAGTTGTTTCTAAATATACAAAAGTTAGAGTTTTACAAATCATTATCGAAAGTAAGTTTCTTAAATTTAATATCTCAAGCCCAGAAATCAGTGCT
Source organism: Argiope aurantia (assembly GCA_026543865.1). Classification (NCBI taxonomy): domain Eukaryota; kingdom Metazoa; phylum Arthropoda; class Arachnida; order Araneae; family Araneidae; genus Argiope; species Argiope aurantia. Next base: position 12,554 of record JAPMOR010006517.1, read on the forward strand.
ATGTTTGCTTCATCTTATATATGTGAACAAGTGTTTTCAACTATGGACCCTTAGAAAGAATTATTTCAGAAGTAGACTGACGGATGAGTATTTAGCCTCACTCCTTAGAATCAGTGCATCTCACTTCGAACATCAATTTAAGCAACTTTTAAAAACGAAACTTCTCTTTCCGTGATGTTACAAACGATTCCTAACTCCAGTTGATTTGGAGAGAGGTCGGGACACGGTTTCATCCCAGTAACATCACGGAAAGAGATCGTTTCGGTGGTCCTGGAGTTGTCGTCTGGGGAGGCATTATGATGAACGGGCGGACTGAGCTCCACGTTTTCGACAGAGGTTTTGTAACTAGAGATCCCTATTGTCAGGAGGTGATCCTTCCCCATGTGAGTCTGTTCCGAGGTGCCATTGGATCAGACTTCGTTTTTATGGATGACAATGCACGGCCACACAGGACTCGTGCAGTTAAGGAGCTCCTTGAAAGTGAAGATATCACACGAATGGATTAGCCAGCATGCTCCCCTGATTTAAATCCGATAGAACATGTGTGGGATGCTTTGGGGAGACGCCTTGCGGCACGATTACATCCTCCTGAGAACGCCCGACAACTTAAACAGATGCTGATTGAGGAATAGGCACTCTTACCTCAAGGACTGTTGGACAATCTGGTGCTGAGTATGGGGAGACGGTGCGAAGCAACCATTGCAGTAAGGGGAAGGCATATCCCATCTAAGGAACATCTGCTTTCTGTTCTTCCACTTGGACAGACAATCATGTGTAACGATACTATGAGTTCAATAAAGCCTTTTTTTTGTTTGATTCCATACTGTATGCATTGTATTCATTTCTACGCAACTATGCTTTCGTCATTCTTTCAGAAAAAATGCTGTATCTCATTTTTGAATTTCATGTCTCAGATGATTTCTCATGAAGTTATGGCAAAAAACATACCTGTTGCTTAAGTTTTGCACACCAGTGTATAATAAAATAGCTTGTTGGGAAAAATGATATGATGAGTTATTACAAACTAGCCGCCTTTGGCGATTAGCCTATTAGCTCAAATTATTGACTATTTAGAATGTTAAATGATTAATGGAATTACTTTTTTAAATATCTTGATATTTAATACGATCTTAAAACATGAATTTTATTAAATCAGTACAATGGAAATTAAAAAGTTAATATATTTCGAAATATTAGTACATATTTAATATATTATGTATTATCTAAGTCCTTCTTAGGAACTTTTTTCAAGGTTTACTATTATTTTAATGCTAATGTATTTATGAAAGAAGTTTTACTTTACTTTTAAATATTCTGAAAATACAAAATAAATCATTTGTTTTAGAAAGTTTTTAAATTATTAATTCGTTGGCAATTAATGTTTTAAACCCCATTGAAATATTCCGGCATTTTTCTCTAAATAGAAGTAATATTTGAATCTTTCTTAATAAAATAAAATATAGGAATTCATTTAATAACCTTAAAACATTCAAAGTCAGTTTCTTTGAAAAGAAAAAGCTAACACTTCAAACATTTTGAAAACAATAATTTAAATGCATATCTTAAGAACATATTTGATGTCCATCGTTGGGTATATGTTGTTACAAATTTTTATAACTGCGTAATTAATTTTTTTTCTTTGCTTTTGTTCTAATCTTCAAATAATTATATTTTAAACCAGGTTTTGCCAGATTTTCGAAAAGAATAAATATATACTAACTAATTTAAATAAAATCAAATAAATAGCTGCTGATTAAAAAAAACAATCTTATTTATATTAGATTTATTATAATAATGGCTATAAAAAATATTTTTATGTAAACAGAAAACTATATTAGGTCAATTATCAAATTTAAAAAGATAGTAAAAATTCATAATATGTTCTGATATACGAACCAGAGTAATATATTTGATGAAAAAAGTACGCAATTACTTCATAAGCCAAAAACAGTTCGTTTTAGAGTTAAAACGGGAAATTGTAAAGAAACTGCTCGAAGGGAAATATCGTTATTCACAGAATGCAATGGCCAAAGTAAACCAGTTAGATGGTTTATCGGGCCAAAGTTTGAATTTAAAGAAGATTTATTTTCTGAAAATGGGAAAACATATGCGTACATGTGTTTTAATAATACGCTAGCTTGTCTTTCTATTTAGTTTCCCTTTTAATAATTAAACCAGCAATTAAGTAGTCGAAACAAAATGAACGATTCAATATATTTTTAAGTTAAGGATTATAAATTTAATAAATTAAAAATTAACCGGATTTTTTTATTTCTTGAAAATTACCTGCTTAAGGCTTTAGAAATCTTTATTCGTTGCTTAGGTACTTTGATAAATGTCAAAGATCATTTATCGAAAAATCTCTTATTGGTACGTTATAAAAATGTCAAGCAGTAATAATGAAGATGCAAGAAATAACTGTGAATTTTTCTCAGATCCCCCCCTGAAGAATTAAATATTTTTTATCCCAAAAAATTGAAAAAAATTCCTGCTTCTTCAAATTACTTCAATAACAGTCGTGAGCAAATGCAATGCTATCTCTCGCCATTCGCCTTGCTAACAGTTCATAAAATCATCATGGAAAGTAGAGATTTGTTATTTGTGTAATGGGAAGCATTGAATCAGACAAGTACTTTAATATTTCTCAAGAGATTAAATAAGTTGGATGTACTCCAATTTTCAGCTTCGAAATGCTTTACTGTATTTCTATTGATATATTAGAACAGATGCTATATAAAGTACTTTATAGTATTTAAAGTAATGATAAGTTTGCTTTTATTATGTTATTCCTGAACATTTTACATTTAATGCGATATTTCTTGAGCCGGAATTGTGCATGCTTAATATTTGATTACAATTTTTTTAATTTACATTTTAAAAACTTGCTCTTTTAAATATATTTAGCAAATACATTTTAAAATTTCGTTTATGAAGTCAATTTTTTTTTATATTTACTAAGAAAACAGTAATAAAATATTGTAAATATCACAAAATTCGTTGTAGACATCTTGACGAATCTACCTTTTTAGACACTGGAATGCAAAATAAGATGTAACAACAAACACCGGGAGTGACCCTCCCCCCAAATTTTCTCGCGTTCTCTCTGATGAACTTGTCTTGTCAGAGAACGCCGCGCTTGGCACAGGCGTTCAATAATTAAGAAATGTAAACCTTTGACGTAAATTTAGAATTTTTACTGAAGTTATCGTGTCATCCTAATCGAGTTTACTGGCGATTAGTCTCTGGCATGCCACAAATAGCATTCGAAAATTGAATTTGTTCTTTAGACATATTTTTCTCAACCGGTAGAAACAAATATTTGGCACAAAACTGCACATGTAGTCACAAAACTTCATGCCAAATTTCATATATTTAAATCACTGCGTTTATGAAATTTGCGTTATAGCGTAATACTGTTCGACAGACTATTAATCCATTGCTAGTTTTGTTTCAAAATATGATAGTTGTCTACATAATAGATATTAAATCTGTGTACCGAATTTCATCTATCTAGCTCTTTGCTCAGAATTTCATAATAAATCCGCAAGTTTGGTTTAAAAACCGTATACCAAATTTCAACTATCTAGGTCAAAGCTTTCTTGAGTTATCTTTGAATTATCTTTGTCGGACATTTTCCAAAAATGTATTTTTCGAACTCAGAAAGGTCTAAAATGTGGAGATTCGTCAAAATATCGAGTTCGATTTTTCTTATACTTTTATTTTTTTATAGAAATGATTCAAGGAAAAGATCTATTCAAAAAAGCTGTTGTCAATAGAAATGACTCAATGAAGAAGTTTATTTAAAATAGTTCTTTAACTACTACATCGAAGTTTTATCTTTATTGGAATCAGCATGTTTCGAGAATTTGATTCGGCATGCTTTTTCTGTTAATTCATGAAATTTAACTCCGAAATTTGGAAATATCATTACTTTCGCTTGCTACAAAAATCAGCTTGAAAAGAGCCAAGTGTAGTTTCTTAAATAAACATCAGTTTTTAAAACCCAAAAATAATTTTTCAGACGTTTCAAATATTAATGTAATTTGATTATGACTAATAATCCTAATATTTTTAATAATTTGTATAATTTTTCAAATTTTAAATAATTTATAAGTTTTATTAGAAATCAAAATATTTATTCATTTTTTAAAATGCTTTTCAATCTAACCTTTGTGGTATATCCAACCTTAAAGACATTTGATTGCCTTCTTGAAATGTTCCTTCTGAATGACATATGCTTATTGCATTGCTTTCAAAGGCGGTGTTAGCTCATGGAAAAGAAACCAATTTCCGTAATCACACTTGAAACTAGGTAGTTTGTCAGACTTTATTTTAGTGAGAATATTTAAATAAAGGTTACTTTATAAGGGAAACTCTTTTGAATCGGAAAAGAAATTCATCAAATGGAAAAGGAATTGCTTTATAAAGTTTATACACCTTTGATTTTAATACAGCAATATTTTAAGATCAATAAAATAAGGTACAGCTAAGTAATAGAATAACTATAATAAAATTATAATTAGAAGGATTCCAATTACAACAATAAAGCCTATTTTACGAAAGCTTATATATTGATTATATAAATATGTGTTATTTGATTTAAGGAATTGTATAAAAGTGACATTTATGGCAATCAAGCCATATTTTGAGTACACATTTGTTTTAATTATTAATATATGAAGCATACAAGACAAAGCGTTATAAATTTCAAAAAATTTCACTTTAAAGTCATAATAATTTTTGATATATAGAACTCCCAGAGTCTAAAAAAGAAAAAAATTGGGGTGTTATTTTTTGCTTTCTATGAACAAGAGAAATGATAGAAAAATTGAATGAATTCACGAAATCTTGTTTTTTATATCTTTAACGATGACCAGAATGAATCATATTATGTCTACAATATCGGATGCTAGATAGTATTTGTCTTCGGTTCTTGAAATAAATGAAGGATTTGGAAATTCCTTGTTGATACAATCCGGAGATTGAAATACTAAAGAATGCTTTATCGTGTTAAGTCAGTCAGTCATGATCGTTCTATATTCATTCAATAGATTTGGGTGTCAATTTTTTTTCTTTTATCTCAGACATTTAAATAGACCATTCACAATCATTTCACACCACACTAATAGAATTGGTAGTTCACCACATCATTCTTTTTTTTTAATCATCTATTCAAACATGTCATTCCCGATCATTCTACAGCAAATTAATGGAATTGGTAGCTCTGCACGTCATTCTTTTTTTTCTGTCTCCCATTTAAACATTTCATTCATGATCAGTCTACAGCACGCTTCTAAAATTGATAGCTCTGTACGTCATCTTTTTTTCTTATGATCAATTCAGACTAGTCATTCACGACATCATTCCAAGCAAGTTCATTCCCTTCTTTAGATCAACATTTTGCTAGAGTACGTTGCATCTCTCCCCTCTCCTTTACGCGAATCTTAGACTTTGCTTCCTGAACCACATTCATTGCATATGAATCCAACTGATGGAATATAAGATATAAACACGATCTGGGTATGCAAGTCCTTATCAAAAAGAAAGTGATGAGATTTTGGCATTCATTATAAATCTGGGAATGAATGCTATCCCTCCACTGAAGTGTTGATGAGTAATCGTAATTTTCGGGTTTTAGTATACAAGAAATTTGAGAGGAGCAATGTTCCCATTGCTTTTTATCGGAGAGGAAAATAGTTTGAAAGGGCGAAAAATCAAACCGAATAATAAAGTAGTAAATATTCTTAATTGCAGTTATGAAAAAAATTATCGATCTTATAAAATTCATCAAATGCGCTGTACTGGTAAAATATACATATCTAGATATCTCAGAGGTCAGAAAAAAGCAATTACTAGTAGTTAGAAGTTGAAGACTTGTAGTTACATTTTAAATAATTTTCTTTATTAAGTTTTCCAATGGAACTGATATAAAGTGAATTAAAATAATACATACATTGAAAATAATGTCAATTTGTTACTTACTCGAATACGAAGTATGTAAAAACAAAGTACTGAAAAAGTGAAATTAAAAAAATTGGAATATAAGACTTAGTTGAATCTCCATGTTTCAGACCTCTGAATCCGAAAGACATATTTTAGAGAGTACGCTAGAAAGTTTCGAAGAGATTACAACCCCTGACATATTAATATTATTTTTATAAAAACTAAAATAATTTAAGAGTATTTCATAATGAAATATGGATGGTGGTATTAAAAAAATGTATTCTTTATAAATGTTTCCTTTTATTAATCAAATACTCATTTTGCAATTTTTATTTTATAATTTTGGGAGAAGGTTTTTCTGAATTGTATGAACAATGCGAATTACACTTGATTTTGTAAGACTTTTATACGAAGAAAGTAAATTAAACTTTTAAAAATATTATCCAAGATCGTTTCTTTTAAGAATTTCATACGTATGTTTAAAAAATAATTGTATTTCTTAAATTTTCGTCTTACGTTTGGATATACAATATATCAGAATTATTTTGCTTCTCACTCTTTATAACCTAAAACATTATCTCGCTACCTTGTTGGCGAATGCCGGTGAATGACTTAAAACGACTTACTCAAGCCTTCCACGAGAATTAACGACAAATGTATTTATTCACGCTTCTGTTATCACCTCCGGACAAGTCGCCGGCTTTAAGATCTTGTTTGCATCTCATTTCCTTCCGACGAATTCTGAAACATCCTTCCAAGCTAATCACAGCGAGGAGTTGCTGTTGTTTGCAAAACGTCAAGACCAGGCGCTAAATTGCAGTTTCATCAAGCCACGTAGCGAATACACAGATTGCGCTGTCTAATCGGGGCTCAATAACTAATTTCTAAATCCTCAGAGATGTATCAAATGCTTTTATGATTTAAAGAATTATACTTTATGTCTATTCAGTTAAACAAATATATTGCTTAACTAATTCTGATATCTAAATTTTTATACCGCTACTTAAGATCTTATGAATTCAATTTAGTAAAATAATCGTAAAGAAACTAACATTTTCATCAAAAATATTCTACACTTCTGCGATAGAAATCCGCTTAATTATAAAACTTTGAATTTTATTGCTTTAGACAAATCAGAAGCTGTTGATTATTTGAGAGGCCCGCACATTAAATTAGTTGAATATTACTTCTATAAAATAATGCCATTCCAAAGTTTCATAAGTGGATCAATTTTAGGGGCAGAATTAGAGAATGTTTTTGTTTAAAATATTAATGTATTAAGAATATTGTATTGACAATAATTAACAGAATATAAATACTATATAAAAACAAATTTCCTCAATATTTTTTCAGCGTTGCTTTCATTCATTAACTCAAATACCCTAAAATATAGTTCCTTAAGTTATCTAAAACACTTTTTCCATTTTGAGATAGGTGGCTATCAATAATGTTTTAGAAATTAGTTTATTGCTCTAGGTGACGACTTTATTAGTGTATTAGAAGTGATGACGAGGTTATATAATGAGTTAATTATATTTAGCTTCATTAAAATCCAATTTCAAAGTTATTTTTGGACATCATTTTGATGTGTAATCAGTAGGAAACTATGATATGGGATTACATACACTATGCAGAGTGTTCCAAATCTGCACAGAAATTGTTTTAAAGAGGATCATGATAAATGAGTACATCATTTTTATAATAGAGTATCGGATCTCGGACACCAAAAATAACCACTACCGGTCAAAGAGGGCGTCCAAAAATGGATGCACCATATAAATTGCTCAGTATAGATTTAGTGGAATAGTAATTTAGGATAACACAAAATTCCAACTACTTGTATATCTTTAAAGTCACTCATGGAATAATAGTGGAAGCTGCGAAACGAGTGCAATATGAACCACAAAACTTTGGGGCGAGTTCAAAGAACTTAAAGCTCAAAGCGATACATATTTCGTACAATGTTGTTCTTGCAAATGAGTTATTGAGTTACAGAACATTTAAATTTCATTGTATCTGTATTGTATATTTAATTTGGCATATATAATTCTTTCAGTAAAATTATTGACAGAATCCATTCCTATAGTTTCACCAACCTCATGATTTATGAGTCATTATTTTTTAAATATTTTATTTCAGTACTTTTTACTTAAATCTTAAATTTTTCTAAGAATTTTAATTCACTTGCGATAATTTTAAATCTATCTACAAAATCAAATTTTATTTTCTAAAAAGTATGTTTGGCTCTTCTTTTTTAATACAGCTTATATTAAATGAATATATAGTTCTACGGAAAAATTGTTGGTTGAAAGAGACCGAAATTTCTTGTACCTCCTAATTGGCTGTACCATACCTCCTAAGCATACGATTTCAATTTCAGAAAAAAAAATTACTTCATATTTCTAAAGATGGAAGTAGGGTGGCGATATGGTAGTAAAAGTTTATACAAAAATGGAAATACATAGAATTATTTTGCATAAGTATTTTGCATGCGCGATTTTACATTTAACAGTGATTTTAGAAACTAATATGCTAATCTTACATGATCAGATGCAGCCACCTTTCAGATTATTTTATCTGAAAGATAACAATTCTTATCATGTATTTTTAAACAATTGCAACAATGTGTTTTTACTATTACAAATCTTTGATGAATTATTCTATCTTTTAATGAGATTGTATATTTTATAGTAAAACCTCTAAGAGGTCACACACCAGCTGGAACGTAAAGTGTTGAAGAAGTAGATTTTCTGCTTATGTAACTGTTTATGGGCAACTGTGCAAGATTTAAGGGATCTGCAACCTATTCATACGTGATCATATCCAATTTTCAGAATATCTTAGCTGAGAAATAGCATTCTTCTTGCCATTTCAAAGTATTTAGGCATGCTGCTCCAATGTTCCCTTGCTATTACAAACCTTCGGTGAATGATTCTGCCTTTTGCAGAGACTATATCTTTTACATTGAAGCCTGGAATTCAAAACTGTGTAATCAATGTTTGCCAAAACTGTGACCACAAACAACAACAAATCTAATTAAAAGTAGTTTCATTTGTGCAGTTCAAAAATTTCACAATTTTTATTAAAAGAATTATTGTTACGCCCTCTGCAGAAATTCACAAATTTATTTCATAGCAGCAATTGCCATCTATCGGAGAATATATGAACTATTTTTCTTTCACAATTGGAAACAGCATGATTATGTATATTATTCCTTCTAAATTGGAATTGCATGTTATGTTATTAGTAGTTTATAGGTACAAAATATTACTCCAATCCGAATAATACATTTTGCATAGATGATCCTAAATGTCTTCTGCTTCATATAAAAATTTACAAGTTCTAGATACATCAACAAGGGTTATTAGACGTCTCCTCTTTCATTTTCGAAAGTCATTGAAACATAAAATTTAAAACTCTCAACCTCACCTATTTCACCAATTTAAGTCGCCAAACAAACTGTAGCTTACTCACTCCCCCCCCTCGAGACTTCTCGAAATATTTTCATAAAAACTATTTATCTTTATATTATCTCTGGCGAAAAATTTTAACTAAATTTCCTAACCATAACCACTTTGCCTATTCTGAAACTTTTTAATTTATGTAAAAGTTATTGATATCTAAAACCATCCTCAGTAGTCACTTACTTCCATTATTCCAATCATATGAGAGGAATCTTAAAATTAAACTTTCGCATCCTCACAGACCAATTTTTCCAATTTACAGAAACTGCTAATTTATCAGATTCACTATGTTTGTTACTCAGATTCAGTTTTCAAATATTACTCTATTTTATCGTGATAAAGCATTTTTCGAAATCTAATGACATGATTAGATTAATAGTATTAATTTAATAGTATGACCATTCATATGGTTGGCGAACTGCTGGTTGGCGAAGTTTTAAGTTTGAACCTTTTCCTCTTTACTTCATTACTAGAATATTTATTGATGAGATTATATTTTCCTATCATGATGCATCACATAAGGGACATCACATAAGGGAAAAACGGGACTTTTCAAATTTGTTTTTGAGAAATATGAACTTTGTAAATCAATAATCAAAACACCTGGAAATGAAATTCCTGGAATTTTTTATTGATTAGCAATAAAAATTCAGTATGTGTGTATACCAGTTTGGACAACACTAAGAACGTAATTTGAAAAAGTCCCGTTTTTAATTTACAGTTCCCCAAATTCTTGCGATTCATTTCAACTTTCGATAATTATCAGGGAATGAGATATTTCCAGCATGGTAGTTAATTCACGCCATTAGGATGGGTACAAAAATGGTGTGGCGTTGATTATCCCTTGCCGATGGCGTGTCGTGATTCCCAAAGAAAGGATGGTACATTGGCAGGTATGATCCTTAGGACTCAACCTGAATTCCCGCCAATGATGCCGTGGCGGTCTGGTCATTCGGATTTCCTCCGTGTGCCTCAAGCTGGGTAGTCAATGTTTGATTTCCATAATTATTATTAAGTTTTAACAAAATGAAGCAAGGAATAGATAAAAAATATATTCCTTTATATTCCGTAAAGCATCATGGAAGCATCTTCAGCTTTAACAACATTTCTCGAACTATTAAACGATCTTTTGCTTTAGTCTGGTCATTCAAAAAAAAAACTCTAATATTAGGAACTGCAATCTTATCAAATATATGAAACTTTAAGGTTTTTTAAAAAATTTAATTATCTCTCTTCGACTCCAAATGGTCGTCTACAAATTTTAAGAGAATCCCAGACATGCAGAACATGAGTCATTTTCCCAACTGAACATGGGATTGCGTAGCGCCCGAACAGGGCAGCCAATAGAACGCTGGCTTAGCATAAAAGAGAGCATTGGATTGATAAGCGACATTTTAGTTCCTATCAATGAATTATTTTATAAAAAACAGATAAGCTGGTCAGATATATTAACGGATGCTAAGAAATATATTACATATCACACAAATGGCATACAGATTCTTAAAACAGAAGTTTAGGTGTGTGGATGAAATCATACTAAGTGTATATCAATTCAGATTATAAATCCTTTGAATATGCACTTTAATATTCAAAACACTTATCGTCGATGTTTCTTTAGAGAAATACTCCACGGAGATGACTTGTAATGTAATATATGCAACTGTAAAAACGCATTCCACAAATCCTATGTTGTATCAAATTATTAATTTTCTTTTAACGAATTCTCTGGCGCATTCACTTTGAACGTTTGTCCTAAACTTCAAGTTTGTAAACATCCTTTTGAAATACCCCGCATATATAAATAACTAAATGCCTTTAAAGACTAGTTGGTTATATAGGAATATTTATTATGTTTATTTTGAATTAAATATCTCGCGTATAAAGTGGATGCCATAATTATTTCAACAAAGGAGGTTTGAATAATTAAGGCGACTGTTATTATAAAAGTGTTGGATTATGCCTTGGAAATTTCATGTAATATATTTTGGTAACATAATTTAACATTCTGGATTTTCATAAGTACAGATTTCATAAGATACAGATGATTATCAAAATCCTGAAAATACCTTTGATTTATAAATAATTCCTTATTAGTATGGAGTACGACCGCCTTTGGTGTATAATACAGCTTGGATTCGCCTAGGAATCGATTCATACAAGTGTTGAATAGTGTTTAGAGGTATATTGTAACAATCTTTCTGGAGATATTGTGAAATCTCTGGAAGAGGGGACGGGGGAGGATTCGTTTACGTATTGAATACTCTAACACAGACCACAACGGTTCAATTGTATTGAAGTCGCGTGACTGTTCGGGCCAAGACAGATGTTTAACTTCATCCTCTTGTTCATCAAACCCTGAGTGGACAAGTCTCGCTGCAGCAATAGGTGCATCATCATCCTGGAAAATTCCACATCTTGCAGGAAAAAAAGGTTTCATCACAGGATGGACCTGGTCAGCTATAATGTCTTTGTACTTCCTTTCAGGGTTGGTTACGAATGGTACAGCAGAAAACCATGATATGGCTGCCCATATCATGACTGGGGTTTGCAATACCGGTATACCGGGATAAAGTATACCGGTATTTTGAGACATTTGTACAATTTTGTAATACCTGTATTCACAGGTTTAAATACCGTTTTTTCGGTATTTATTAGAAATTTAAATTATCTCCACTATATGTTCAGGGATCGCCAACTTAGAAAAATGGTATACGTTTTTGTTTCTATGGCACCCTAACGGGCAAAATTAATTAGATTGTGAATACAAAGTTGCATCGTACAATGAAGAGAATTGATAAAATACTGTTTGACACACCGCGCTTTTGCGCATGCGTTAGGACGGGTATAATTCGACAAAATGGGGGTGAGAGGAAAGATGAAAGGCGAAGATGTTTACATTTAACAATGAAGACTCGTGACTTATGAGTTGTAAACATTACAGATAATTAGTAATACAGAATGTCTTACGGTATTTCATAGTTATAAGGATTTTAAAACAAGTAATATAAAGAAAAATTAATTCAATTCTTACTTAAGTTAACAAAGAAACATTTCAGAGCTTGGTGACAAATTTTGCGACCATTTGACGACATGGCGACGGATTTAGCGACTTTAGCTACCAAATAGAAATTACTGGACAAATTTAATTAATTAATTAATATTTGAAAAAAAACTGTATTAGCATCAAATGTCATCCACTACAAGTTTAAAAAAATGAATTTGAACTTGAGTGGATGCATAAGAAGTATTTTATTAACGGTTGAAAATTTGAACAAGATATATATAGAGAGAGTGTGCACTAATTCAAATCTGATCAAGTTTAGAATAAATTTTCTTAAACTCTTTTACCCACAAACCTATCCACATTTAGAAGAATTCGGTTCAGTTATCGAAGATTATGATGATACTGCAGCATTGAAGAAAGGCAGTCGAATCTCCATGGCCGAATGGTCATGGCACTGGTCTCGTGATCAAGAGACCTGGGTTCGAATCCCGCTAGAGACAATGCGATTAATAGTATATGTAAATACTTGATTCCTTGTTTTTATGTTTTCCTTTATTTCATGTTCCAGAAGATACTGGACATTTCTTTAGTTAACCAGACAAGTGTTCTGGACTTCTCTTACTGTCTCCAGAAGAGTATTCTGGAACTTTCTCTGCTTATATAAAAGCAGAAGATTTGTCAGTTACTGTATTCTCAGTTCTGAGTTCAGTTAATAAATTGGTTTAGCTTGTGTGTGTCATTAAATTCTATACAAAAGTATCTACGTGACAATACTAAGATCGATAGTGAAAAGGAAATGTCTCTTGAACAAAAATTAATTCTCGATAAATAAAAAAAATTCAACAAACCAAAATGCAACACAGAAATCAGCTATATCCAAAACCCTCCGACAAGAAATCGATTTATTTGAAGATGAGGGATTTAGAGGTAAATACTTGGAAAAAGTATATCGCGCATTGCTAACAGTACCACCAACTATTGTAGATGCCAAAAGAGCGTTTTCGACAGCTGGTAATTTTTGCACAAAATTACGTTCCAAACTTAATCAACGTGCAATTGATGCATTATGTTTTTTAAGATCATATTTAAAAAAATTGTAATAGTACCACAGATTGGGTAGTGATATTTTTTGTGAATTAAATTAATAAGATGTTCATTTACTTTGCGATCCTTTATATACTGTTATAATTTATAAGTTACAAATTTTTTTGTGAAATTCAGACTCTCTAATAAAACTGGTAAATAAAACAAAGGAACTGTGTTTTCTTTCTTTTTCTAAAATTTCTACTACCGGTATTGAAACCGGTATCCGGTATTAAGATATAAAAAATACCGAATACCGGTATTGAACTTTTGTTCCGATATTGCAATCCCTAATCATGACAGATCTACCTCCATGCTTGACAGTTGGAAGGAGAGAATCGCGATCATACGCTTGTGCAGGTGACCTCCGAACGTACACCCGCCCTGTTATAAGGAAAAGAGGGAATCACGATTCGTCAGACCAAATTACTTTCTTCCACTTAACAGTCGGCTAGGTTTTGTGAGTGTGACACCACTGTAGACGGCGTCTACCATTAACATCTGTGACAAGTGGCTTGGGAATTGCTGCTCTGCCATAAATGTTTTGTTTATGAAGGTGCCTTCTAAATGTAATCACTGACAGGGGAGAATCCAGATAGGTATTAAGCTCTGCGGTTACTTTTGCGGCAGTTGTTCGCTTTTTATACATTACAATCCGCTTCAATACCCGTCGGTCTCTTTCATTGTAATTCTCTTTCCACCCACTATTTTGCTTTGCCGAGCTTGTCTTGCAGTGCGGGTGTATGCTGTCATGACTTAAGAAACCGTACTTTTAGAAATGCCAAAAAATTGGGCTGAGCCGGTCACACTTGCTCCAGCTAGACGGACTCCTACAATTTAGCCTCTATGAAAATCTGAGAAGTCCGACATTTTACGCTTTTGAAAAAAAAATACTAGAATTATAGTATTTTAATAAAGCTAATACATACTACCAGGATATATACATTGCTATTTATGAAAAAAACTGGAGGCTATTATTATATTTTAATGCTTACGAAGCGCATTCAAAAGAGTCACTTTTGTTTACAGATGTGGGCCGCGGTGGCCTGGTGGCTTCGAAACCGGAGGTTTTCAGGTTCGAAATCCGATTCCACTGAAGAACCGTCGTGTAAGGGGGTCTGTTGCACGTTAAATCCGTCCTGACTAAACGTCCCCCCACTGGTGTGGTATGGTGTGGAGAGGGGGGTGCCAGCTCAGGTGTCGTCCTCATCATCTCACCACGGTTCAAAATTACGAGGTCCGTCCCGAAATAGCCCTAGTGTTGCTTCAAACGGGACGTTAATATAACTAAACTAAACTAAACTAAACTAACTTGTTTACAGGTGTTTCCATTATTTCGATAACCAGGTGTAATTAAAAGAATTTCTCTTTCTTAACTTTGACACAGAAATAAAATCACTTGCTGTATATATGATGGAAAAAAAACGAATATGAATAAAATTCCATTGTAAAAAATGAATTGATTCATTGCAAAAATAAATTGAAATTTTGATTGAAATATTAAAAAATCAAGCTTAAAATACTTTTTTAAAAAATTGGTAAAATTCAAGAAAAAATTATGCAAATATCAAATACATTTTATAATATTTTAGAAATTTATAGCCAAAAAGAATCAAAATTGCAATTAATATTTTATTGAATAAAATTTAAAAAATTTCTTTATTAACCACATTTTAGTTTTTCTAAGTATATCTGTGACGACTTTGGTAGTTTTAGATCTAATAGTCTGATCGTAAAGATGCCGAAGAACATAAATAATTTCTTTTTTTTTCAAATACAAATATTTTGTAAATAACATATATAAACAAAAGAGATAGGAAGCAGTTTTGAAAATAAATAAAGTAAGCAAACATCAAAATCATTTCCTTATGTGTGGCATTTGATCTTTAGTTTTAAAAAAAAAAACTAGTTTATTTTAAATTTGTAGCAATATTTCTTTTACAGAAGGGCCTTTTTTTCTGTTTAAGTGTACAACGTAAAACGTGAGTTTAAACTAGTTTAACTATGTCAGCTCCACCATTTAGTGTCATTAAATTTAAGATTTCAAGCAAAGGAGTCAGAAGAACAAAGCTTCTGCGATTTCTGCCTCCGATTCTAAATCTTTTCAATCACTTAGAAATTACTTTTGTTGAAAGTAGGGTTAAGGTTTTTGTCTTACTGAAACCTTTTAGTCTCTTTCTTTAGTCTTATTTCAAAATTTGAACCTCCATGGAATGATTCTTAAAAGAAGAAAAGGAAAAAAATAAAATTGAAATTTATTTTTTATTTTTTTATTTTTGAATTTGTGTGTTGGCATTATTGACTCTATATATTACATTTGTTGTTTTTCTACAATTTGTATATTTTATGTATCAAGATAAGAAGGACGAGACACATTTTGTTAAGGAAATGGGTCAGAAGTTCACGTTGTATATCAAGTAAAATTGCCCAACATGAAAATTTAGTCCACATATATTATGATCTGCCAAAGTCACTTAAAGGGTATTTGCAATTGAAATGGGTATGCGGTTCGAGTGTTTATAAATTTTAAAATGGTTCATTAAGTTTGAGATTATCCATATAAATTATCTAATATATTGTTTAGACTTGGAAGATGACCAATATAAAAATTTTTCGTTCTTCTTTGTTTAGGTCAAATCAAAATGCCGTATTTTTCCCTCTATTGTTAAAATATAATCAATTACGAAGGTATTTTTTTTAAGTTCTGTGGGTTTACAAAGAAAGTCAAACGAAGTCTTCAAAGAATAAAGAACAAAATAAATTTGTTACCGAATGTTATGTGCAACCATGAATATTTTTTTAAATAACTACTATAAAGATTCAGATATTTTTCTTATCAAAGAATTAAGGTTCCTATCACCTATTCGAAAATTGTTGCTATAATGAGGTTAGATGGAGTGCTTTCTATTTTATGAAATTTATATCAAAGCTTTTATTATGAATTTTTAAAATACCTGATTTTAACATTCTTCATGCGAGTATTTGTTCCTTTTTTGAAATATTGAACGCAAAATTAATATATGGAAGAATATCATAATTGATTGTGATTTCCAAATGTTGTTAAAATAAAGCTTCATATACATTTGTGCTTGTGTTACGAAATTTTTGCCGGGGTTCGTTTGGATAGTGGAAGTGATATGGTGTGTAGAACGTTCAATCAGCAGACGGTAGTAGAAAATAAAAACAACAACGTTTATTTACACGAAGACACACAGGACAGCACAAAAGACGTGTAGCATACAACAGCACACACAGCAGTATCTACTGCAGACAGTAGCGCACAGCTCAGTTCAGCACGAGCTTGACTCAGTCGCTTCCGACTACTCCGTCTTCTGCTTCTCCGACTCTGTCTCGGATTACTGACTTCGCTCCGTCGATTCCGCTTACTCTTCTTCGACCACTCCGTCCACTCTGACTACTGGCTTCGTCGTCTCCCCTTGGCAGCGGCGGCCGCTTCCTTTTATAGGTCTCAGGAGGCGGGGCTAGAAGCCTCTCAACCAATCAGGAACGTTCGAGGCGTATCTCGGTTCCTACTGGACGGATCGGGAAAATTCTCGAAGTTTCGGGTATTATCTATTTTGGCGCCAAAGTCGCCAAGGCGCCAAATGGTCGCCAAGTTTGTCGCCAAGCTCTGGGACCTCCGACGCACACCTGGACTTCGTCCCATTCAGATGACTGTAAAACTTTCTTTCTGTTGATGGAACAAACTATGCTGGGAAGCCGAATTGCAGGTTTGTAACACTTGCGTACATTATAAATGAAGCCTTGAATAGCATAAAGAACGTTACAACGAATTTAGAGATAAATTACAGAAGTAAGGCTAAAATCTGTTTCTTAGATATGAAAACAAAAACAGAATTCGATCTTTTTTCATGAAAACACTTTTTTATAAATTATTTATTTGGTGAGGTTATTTTCAGAATTTAAAAATTTATTATATTTTACATATTTAAAATTAAAATCATTCTGGGAAATAGTGTTCATTTCTTTCTCTTTGTCATATATTCTGTTTGATGTATTTCATGGTTTATAAGAGGGAGATCCTACTTATTACAATTACTGTAAAGCAAGATTTGCTATCGAATAAGCAAACAAAAAAATCTTTATTAAATATCTATAACGTATTTTGCAATATAAAAATCATTGGAAGAAAAAGAACTAAGTGTTGAAATTCTTCTAACAAACCTTGCAAATGAAAAATCCTTTAATCTTTTAATTCATTGTAAATTGTGTTTTTGTATATTGCATATTGTATCTTAATAAAATTGCTTGGCATAATTAATATGCGGTATGTCAGTTGCATTATAAGCTTACTAAAAAGATTAACAAAATGAGAAACACGTTTATAAAATCTATGAATAAAACTGTGACAGTTTTAAACAGTATAATAAATAGATTTACAAATACCAGTCTATATAATATAGAGAACATGCACACAGAAGAAGAGAAATTTATTCCAAAAATAATTTTTGGAGTATTAATTCTTCCATTTTTTTTTCTTTCTTTTCTTTTTTATACATGGCATTAACTTACAATTTAAGACAATGAGTTCTGAAACTCTGTCTCAGAAAATTACTATGAAAAAAATACCAACTGAGATTGGATTTGGATTTAAACTGCTCTCTTGGGATTCTTAAGAGCATTCCAAAATTTATTTCAAGTTTTCTTTCAAAGAAAAATAAGATTTCAATTTGTCTGCTGCCTTATCCTTTTATTTCAATCTAGAGCCTTTAAGCGGAAATTTTTAGAAGAAATTTAGAAACACATCATTGAACTTTTTTAACTTTCCTGGTTCAACCATCTGGCATATACAGTGTCAGTGCACACGAACACATTCTTATTTATTATCAGATCAACCAGCAATTCGCCAAGAAAATATAAAAATTTGTGACTTTTCCTTACTTTAATCGAAACTATTTAATCAATAAAACAATTAATATTTCTCTGGTTACATTAATGATTCAACTG
>JAPMOR010006545.1:0-10128 GCA_026543865.1 Argiope aurantia
TATTTTAATATCCATGTCACATTTCTTTAACTAGTAAATACCAATAAAATTTTTCTCTTAAGAAATTTCAATTTTAATATCCAAGTAGTTTCCTTATCACTAAATTATCTGGAAAAATTTTCAATTTTGAATTTTCATGTTTTGTAATCTTGTTTATTATTGTTGTTTTTCTGTATTTGTATTATACATATTTTTTCTTATTCTTCCGAGAGCTCAATTTCTTAGAATTTTCGGGTCAGGAAGGGTTAATTTTTGAATGACAATCAGATACCCCATAGAAAAAAAAAATCCCTGCTTGTTGGTGAGGTTAGTTTGAAACTAAAGAATTTTCAATACATACAAGGTGGTTATAATTAAAGTTCCACTTTGAAATGATCATAAAAGGAAAACTACCGGATCAAATGTTATCAATTTTGGCAATAATTTAAAGAAAATCATGGAATTTTCTTTCTGCCTCCACCCCCAAAGAAAGTTCAAAAACTCACCACTAGGGGAGAAATGGTGCTACATCAATATTGTTAAGTAAAATAGGACATGAACACAACGGTTTAAAATGTCTTTAATCGTTTCTGAAATGTATTACAAAGCATGTTCAATATGTGTTATCTCAAAAGCATTGTTTATGGTGATAGTCGAAACAAATTCTCGGAATTGAAAGATGCGAAACATGGACATGTGCGTAACATTCTTCCTGATATGTTAAGAACTACTATTGAGAATGCAGTAATGCCATTTACCTTGTTCTCAGAAAATGGTGGACGCCACATTGAACATGCTTTGTACTACATTTCAGAAATGATTAAACATATTTTAAACCGGTGTCTTCATGTCCTATTTTGCTTAATAATATTGATACAACACTATTTCACTCTGGTGGTGAGTTTTTATTTATTTATTATTATTATTTTTGGCAGGAAAGAAATTCCCATGATCCTCTTTAAACTATTACCAAGTTTGATAAATTTGATCCTGTGGTTTTCTTTTTATGACCATTTCAAAGTGGAACTTTAATTATAACAACCTGTACTTCCAGTTTTGTAAGACGTGCGTTTGAAGAATGAATAACAAATCCGAATACTTATGAGTGCGTCATTAATCTCATTACTAAGCAACTTCCTGACTATATATAAATAATATGTAAACAAATTGTTCTTGTATTTATCTACACTTATATCGTGACAACTTTGCTATAAAAATGGGTACCGTAAAAATGGGTAAAACCTACCGTCTTAGGGATTCTGTTTTTAGACAATTCATGTACAAAATTATGAAAAAAAGATACAAAAGTCAACAATTTTCTGTTTCTAATGGCGTAGCTCGAAACTTTAAATTACCCAAGAGCCGTTTGTTGTTCACCATAAAACTACATAACATGGCATAAAAGTTTTTACAAACACAAGCAATTAACAGGCATGGTATAAAATTATGATTCATAAAATATTTTCTGAAAAATAATTTCCTGCGGAACAAGCAATGGAACAAGCGAATTTTTGTTTCTTTTAGAATCGGAATCTTTGCAAAATGCAAACGATAGTGGGCGGATTCGAATTTTCAAACTCTTTTCAAATGACCGCCCCATGATCATCATATTTGAAATTCTTGAAGCCCGCAGGTGTGCCTTAGAAATTAAAGTATGCGGAGAATCGATGATTGTCGACACGTTCCCCCTTTTGTAATTTTCGTCTCGACACGCCTCGGCCGTCTAAAAATGTCCCATAGATGCGTGCACAGCTGAGGGAATGGCATCCATTACGTTGTGAAGGTAAACAAATGCCAGATCTCGCGGCTGATAGCACGACTTTAATTACGTCACTTGAGCGTGAGTTTGCTGCAGCTGAGGCCACGGCAATTGTTTGCTGTCCGGGCTCACCGAATTATGCACAATTAACTTCGCATTCGAGCTGATAGACGCTTCGCTGAAAGAAAAACTAAGCCTACTTTTCCAAGTTTTGTAATTTAGTAGATTCTTTCTTATTCATGGCTAGGTTCAAAAACTTTAGAAGGCTTCAGATAATGCAAGTCTCAGAGGACCCAAAATTCCAAGATTAGACATTATTTAATTGATTTAATCTCTGTTTAATTAGGTATAAGTTGTACATTTGGACTAATTTGAAATGATGCAACATTTATATACAAATCAATTTAAAGAGAAAAAATGTCAATATATCGAGAATAAAAAAAAATTTCAAAATAATTTTTATAAAATTGTAAAAAGAATGACAAATTTTTAACACAACATAATTATAACTCAGTTGTAATTTACAACTGAGTTGTTCCAATGTTTTTAGACAACGTGTTGTTTTGAGTTAAGATGCAATAGAATTCAAAAATTGCAAAAAATAATGAAGTAGAAATCCGTTACATTAGATTTCTAATTAATTTCTAAGATTAGACATTTTTAATGATTTTAATTTAGTATCCGCATAATTAGGTATATGTTGAACATTTGGACTAACTCGAAATGATACAACATCTATGTGCAAATCATTTTAAAAAGAGAAAAATTCAGTATATTGCGAATAAAGAAAATTTCAAAATAATTTTATATAAAATTGTAAAAAGAATTAAAATTTTTTAACACAACATAAATATAACTCATTTATAATTTAAAATCTGTTGTATGTTATTAGACAATGTATTGTTTTTGGATTAAGATACAATACAATACAAAAATTGCAAAATATAATTAATTAGAAATCCATTATATTAGATTAACCTGGAGGAGAAGGACTAATGACCGATGACAGATTTCAAATTTTTCTAGATAACAAAATATATATTTTTGGAATTTGCCTACTTATGCATTGTGATACTACCTTAAGAAACTTCAGCATACAATATACGTTAATCTGCTTTTAAAAAAAATCCTACTTCAATGAAATAAATAACCTATAAATAGTTTAAAATTAAAATACTTAACACCATTCCATTTTTTTTTCAGAAAAACAAAACTAAATAATATTTTAAAATAACCTCATATATTATAACTGGGCAAGCCGCTGGACTCGCTACTCCACTTGCGTCTATTTGTTCTATGTGTTTGATGGAAACTCGAAGCATCTATACATCTTAGTCGTAGAGTTTATATTTTCAATCCGTAAGAGGTTTAAACCTCAACTGTAATTAATTTTTAATCTAAAAAATCCGGATAAAAATTTTAGCTACAGCATTTGACCTAAATATATGTAAAGATTTCCTTGTATCCGCTCCCCCCCCCCAGAAGTTGGTAATATATGTAATCATGGGTGAAACATGGGTAATGGGCGAGTTTTCTGGTTCATACTATCGTTTTTCATAGTAGCGTCAGCTTAAAGTGAAAGTTCGCATTAAGATAGAACCAGACTAACAAATCTATTGTTGGAATTTCAAAAAATTCACTGTATCTCTACTAATAATAAAGAGAACTGTTTGTGTGTGTCTATTGGTGCTTTAGATGTGATTTCTTTGACAAAAAAGTTATCAAATTTGTCAGATAAATTTCGGAGGGTAAAAATGTACGAATCGAGTTTTTTAAAAAATTTAATAATGATCCTAATTAATAAAAAAAAGCGAAATTATCGCATTTCATCGTAGTAACTTTCTAATATATTACTGCATAAAATAATATTGTATTAAGCTATTTTAAAGTTTAAAAAACCATTTCATTAGTTAGAAAAATTTAAATGCCGTATGATTTTTCATTAAATTTTGTTACATTTTTTTAAATGCTTAATTTAGATTAGAAGATTTTATTGTTACAATGAAATTCTAACCATTTTCATTTGCTCATCAAATATTTAATCAAGTGATTTTCTTCCAAGGTTGTTAGACAATGAAGGATTCTTCTTATTATCGGCGCATTTCACTTGATGTTTATATGAAAGTGAAATTATGCTATCTCGTAGGTCGTTGTATAATTTGAAATAGATTATTTTATTCCGTGACTATAATAATGGCCCGATTATGTAAAGGATTTGGATCCATTAGGAAGGACCATGCATATAGTAAACAGAACAAGTGTAATCAGACGGCACTAATGTCTGTCCAAATTTGATGTTTAAAAATGTCTTATTGAGAAAATTATGAACATCATATTATGTAATAGTCGTTTCAGGAGATCAGTTGGTTAGCCAAGAATATTGATTATATTTGATTTCAAATAAATCGTTTAGATGTACTTCATGTCCGTGATTTCTCCAAATTGCCTGAGATTACGGAATTGCCATTATAATTGTATTATGTAAGTTCTGTTTATTGTGTGCTTGGGCATTTCCCTTGACATCTTAGCGTTGCCCTTAGAAAATGCCCTGTTCATCTATCTTCTAACTATTGCGGTACTGATATTTCTCTTTTTTAGTTGTTTTGTAAATTACATAAAGATTGAATAGAATCCTTCTTTAACTTTCAACAATGGAAGAAAATTACACGATTAAATAAATATTTAATGAAACAATGAAAATGGTTATGAATTTCAGACCAAAAATGTAACCAATTGATGAAAATCAGGAAAAAAAAAAGTCAAAATTTAGAAGAAAAAAATCGCACGGTTATTTATTTTGCAGCATTTAAAAGAGAGTTTTAAAAATTTGACGCGGTATAAAAATTATTTTTGTGTGGTAATAATTTTGGACTTTATAGTGGAAAAACATAGCAATTCTGCTTTAATTAATTAAAATGCTAATTAAATTTTTTAATATTCGCTCTCAGGTGTACGTTTCAACACTCTAAGGCGTGGCAATATATGCCTATCCAAATTTGATAGATGTTGATTGAACGGTCTGGCATTTCAATCAATTCACAAGTGATACTTCATCTTTATTATTAAAAAAAACTAATTAAAATTTTCAGCAACTAATATTCTCTACAAACCAGCTGTTCACCAGTGGAGTTGCAGAAAAATTTACGGCGCATTTTACTTTCTAATTCTGCTTTGTTAAAACAAAAATAATTTAACTAATTTGCAAATAGTTTCGTTTTGATGTATTTGCAAAATAAAAACCAAGCTTGATATGCAAAATTTTTGCCATTGTCAATAAAATGGGCTCATTAAGATGTAAAAATAACGAATAACAAAAACTATCATACTTCCGAATTTTTACAAGCTCTCATTTGCTATAAATGCAAGAAAAACAGATTACAAAATGTTTTTACTATATTACGTTTAAGCACCCATTAGTTTGGATATCCTAATGGTTTAAATTTTGCGTTTTTAGGCTGAGATAAGATATTATCATAGCACTTATTTTCTCATTTGCCATTTCTTTTAATTTATCTCTTTTAATTAATTGCATGGTGCAATTTTATTTACATTTTTTGGCACCATTTTAGATTATTGACTGATTCAAACTTCAAATATTAAATCATATTTTTTTAATATTAATTTATTTATCACATCGAATTATTTCTCAGAATTTTAAAAAGAATGAAACTCGGGATATTAGTTATTTTTTTTTCCTGTAGTGAAAAATGACTAAAAGAAATCAAAATTATCGAGTAAAAAGAAATAAAATTTTCTGTTTTCATGTATGATGTAAATAAAAATGTATCGGTAGTGAAAAGAAATTTATGCTTAGGATTATGTGTGCGTAAAACATAACCAGGAAAATATCGAGCAATGAATTTATAATGGAATGAATAAGGATCAATTTAAATGGAATTAATGACGTTGTAAATAGTGGATCAAAAAAGACAAACATAAGACGAAGAATATTTAAGAGTAGTAGTTCCTTCTTTCTTTTCTTTTTTTCTTTCTTCATTTTTGTTTTTCAGAAAAAAAAGTAATCAGAAATTACCATAATGATTTAATTTGTATGTGCAACTATATGTTTTGTTCCATTTTTGATGATTTTACTTCAAAATTTCATAACATTTTTTAACAGTTATTATTACCAAAAAATAAAAGGTAGAAAATGATTAAAATAAAAAATAATTCTTCGTACCAGTAGGGGATACGTGGGTAGTTAAAGCCACCTCATGTATCAAGGGTGTGCTGATCAATAGCATTCTAATGGCATAACTAATATTCACCATGTACTGACAGTTGGTTGGAGTAACTGCTTTGAATCATTCCCCAGTTAGTTTTCATTTCTTTATTGCACAGGATAACATTTGATGACAATTTGCATTATCACTGGCAAATATACAATAATGAACTAATGCATTTAGCTTACTTTAATTAGATTAATTTGTGAAAATTTCTTTTAACTACTTTATTCTGCAACATATTTACCTTTAAACGTCAAGTTGTAGGAGTCATTCCAAAATCAGGCATTTTGTTCTATGCTACAATCATTTAACATGGAACATATGTTCGAACTTAAGTTTGATTCAACATAGAAAACGATGTCAAAGCTCAAAAAGAATCCTGGAAACGAGTAGCAAAATGAGTGGTTTGCGAATACTATGAAACTTACAATTAAATATTTTGGGAAATAAATAGTCCGAGAAAGGCTGCTTCCAATTATTATCGTAGTCCTAGAAACACATTGAAATAATAATAATAAAATAATAAATAAATGAAATAAAAATAAAGATATATAATAAAAGTTATTTTCAGCAAACATCTGAAGGATATGAAATTTCGTATGAGATATTTTAAGACAGATATTAAAGATACATATGAAGGACAGTTAATATTATATTTGAAAGATTTGTAGTCAGTATTAATGTTTCCATCAAAAGCAGAATTTCTGTAGCTTGAATATGATCTTCCAAAACATTGAAATTTGTTACATAAATTTAATGAGGAAATGCAAAGAACAGTCTGGCAAAAATATTTAAATATTTATGCAAATATTTAAAAATTACATCTAGAATTAAGTTTTAGGAAACTGCAATTAACAAAATTGATGCGCTGCATAAGATCTTGAAAGATTTTAAAATTAACCATTTTGTTATTTTAATCATTGAAAACTAGTTTCCCTTGGCAATTATATGATGTGCCAGAAAAATTGAATATATTTAATTTCAGCTAAAGCTTTTAGATATGTTCTTGCTCATGATTCCCTCAAATTTTCAGATAGTAAAGTCGCGTTATTTTAATTGTTTTTCATATGTACTGTTCATTTTATACACTGACTTTTCTAATGACTACCATTTCCATGACATCAAAGCACTATTATAAAAGTAAAGTAGATTCATTTATCTATTAAATTTTACTTTCACTTTTTTTCACTCTCTTGTAGCACATAATTTGAACCAACGGGAGTCAACTCCCCAGAACTTTCTCGCATATACTTTAATAAAGATGTTATCACAGATAATGTCTTCAACGTCATTGACGTATAATAGTTATGAAATATTAACTTTTGGCGTGAATTTAATATTTTAACTGAATCTATCGGGCTATCCTTGCAAATTATTTGGCGATTAATTTCTGGAATGTGGTTAATAGTACACAAAAATCGAATTTATCTTTTACATGCTTTTTCTTAATCGATTGAAACAAAAATTTGGCACAAAACTGTATTTATAGTCACAAAATTACAAATCAAATTTGATGTATTTAATTAATTGCGGCTTTGATTTATGGGGTTTACATATTTTTGAATGTACAGACCATCAGAAGGTCAAATTCTTCTTGAATTTGGCTCAAAATTTGATAGGTGTCTAGACTATAGATGTTAACTTTGTGTGTCTATTTTTTTAATCTAGATCTCACCGTTTTATAGTTATCACGTTAAATTATATTCGAACAGTTTGACAGACAGACTTCCTCTGAGCCGATTTTGTTCAAAATTTGGCAGAAGTCTACAAATTTGGTATGGAGACCATACACCAAATTCCATCCATCCGGTCTGTGCTTTTAAAAACGTGTAAAAATGATGATTCAAAGAAGTAATGATGTAAATGTAGTAGTTTCACAATTTAAATCGAAGTTTTGTTTCAATCGGTTGAGGAAAAAAGCGTCCAAAACGCAAATTCGATTTTCGGATTCTATTAACCGCATACATGGATTAATCGCCGAATAACTCGCCAAGGACGACACGATAGATTCAGTAAAAATGCTAAATTCAAGACAAAGGTTAATATTTCGTAAAATTTGTACGCCGAGGCCATGCAAAGCGTTCTTTGATATAATACTTTTATAAGAGAGTATGCAAGAAAGTTTTGGGAAGACAACCCGCGCTGATCTTGCCTAATAATTTGATTTTTTTAAATATTGCCTTTAGATTGTAATAAATTTACTTATAATTAAGAAAATGATGAAACCGAATTTCATGACAAGTATTCTTAATTTAAAACACTAATAACGATTCTCTGAGCTCTAATAACAACGATTCTTCTTTTCTTCGTAAATATTTATAGTTTTAGTAATATTTTTTCTTCCATTGTAATTAGGACTAGTTACACAAATCTTGAAACAGCTGCTTTTAAACTAACAAATATTTACTGAATACACTAAAGGTTATTAATTAACTGCAATGTCCGTTACATTTAAGCAATAGCAGTATTGAGAAGATAATTACATTATTGTGGTTCGAAAACATCGAAATGATGTTAGTCAGAAGCAAGAAACTACTTATTTATTTGAAGGAATTTAACATTAGTTCTTGATTATATTCTCTTCTAAAATATATGATTTATTTTTTCTATTTAATAAGATTAAATTTTATAATAATTTGCTGTACGTTTTTATAATACTACTTGGGCAAAAAAATTTTAGTAATAAATAAAAAATAGACTATTTCCTAGAAATTATGAACAAAAATCGTTAAAAAACCGTAAGAATGTTTCTTCAAATTATATTTTAAATGCATGCATACTGAATAAATTTACACATATATTTCAAAAACTTATGGATTTTTTTTTTTCACTTTTAAAATTTTTTGATTTGTCATTCTTATTCGCTTTTTTTTTTCTCCTAATAAAGAACTTTATGCAAATAATATTGATATAAATGTTATTAAAAATGAATCATAGCAGTAAAAAATTCACTTTCTAAATATTTTAAAGAAAAAAAATATCATTAAAAAATTTGATCAGAACTGGTGCATTCTATCTTTACAGCGATTAGTAAATACAATAATCAATAGATGGCGCTAGAACCCACAAAATGAAAATTCTGCCGGAAACCGCAGAACTGGATCGAAATTTTGCATCGGCTCTGTAGCCGTGTCATTGCTCAGCATGGTAAACGGAAAAGTTGAATTAAATAACAATGCAAAAACGGGCATTAATCATGACATTTGTAGAAAGGGGCAACAACAACTTTTTAACTTCGCATCGTTTTCGGAATTGGGTGAAAGAAACCAACCCAGTCGCCGCGGGGTTCCAGTCACGAAACGCGCAATAAGTGGCTGATTAGAATCGTTTGCAAACGGTAGCCAGCAATTAGGAACTATTACCTAACAGATGTTTTAGCCACGACGAGAGAAATCGCATCTGTAATATAAGTTGGTAGCGTGCTGCTTTCGTATTACGTTGGAAGTGATAGAAACACAATCAAAACAAAAAGTCTTTTCGTAGTAATGTCTTTTGATTTTGATTTGGTTGGTCGGGCTCCATTTAATAATTAGAACCGCATCTGTTTTGTTTACGCACGTTTTTCCAATTCAATGTAATGAAAATTATTTCACACACATTTTGAAGTCTCTTTAAGCAATTAAGTATCATTAACGAAATATCTGTTTTAGTTTAATAGGTGTTTTGTAGCTTAATGCTTGGATACTTCTCGACTGCACAGCAAATACAGATATCGATTAGTCTATCAATTTGTCGATCTGTTTGTTCCATGCGTGAGATTGATATGTAGATAGATAAGGTGTAACTGAAAGTATTGTAACACAAAGAAACATTTACTTTGAAAGAAAGAATTCGAAATTACTATCTTCTAAATGTGAGTTAAAATAAAAGGTGAAATGTTTTTAAACATATTTAATTTTCAAAGGGTATAATTATGAAGTTTGATTTCAAGCCTGATATTGGGTGTTTGAATATTTTTCGAACTACAGAGTAATTTGTAATTTTATAAAATATTGTAGAGCGTATGTTTCGTTCACGAAAGAGGTTTTAATCATAGATAATTCAAATAGATGTATTGTTTTATTGTATTACTGTTAAGTTTTCAAATGATTTTAATAGTTAAAATTGATTATTTCAGTGTCGAAGCTATAATTTGTGTAGCTTTATTTGTATCTTTTTTCCTTC
>JAPMOR010006545.1:10228-48794 GCA_026543865.1 Argiope aurantia
TATATATATATATATATATATATACAGGGTCAGCAAGAAATAAGTTGCCCACTTCAGAGGGCTCTAAAAAACGTTCTATTGATCCAAATGAGAAAAAATTTTAAACTACAGATTATTGGGATGACTCGCTTTACATTTATTAAATAAATAAAAAATTAGTACAAAAATTTACCGTTAGGTGGTGTTTTAATACACATAAAACCATTTAATATGGTTTATAATTGTTAAATAAAGTAAAATTAAAATTGTTGAATATGCCCTCCTTCATTTTCAACAATATGCTCTAATCGGAGAAACATATTTTCTATAGATGACCGGCGTGAGTCTGCCGGAATATTAAGAATATGCTACCGAATGTTGTCCTTCAGATCTGGTAGAGATGATCTTCTGGTAGCCTTTGACGGTATATATTGTCCTTCAAATAACCCCACAACCAAAAGTCGCAAGGGGTGATGTCCGGCGAGCGAGGAGGCCATGTTATTGTGAAATAACGGCTGATAACTCATGCTTCTGTGAAATGCTGTATTAACAATCGCTTTACAAAACGATCAATATCCACGCTGTAGAAGAGTTGGGATTACAAAATCCCTCTGCATATCATAGTATCGTTGTCCTGTGACGAAATAGGTTTGGATTCCATTTGCAGCTATCTATTCAAAGGAATATGATCCAATGATAAAAGTAGCTTGAAAACCACAATATGCTGTCACTTTTTCAGGATGCAAGGGTTGTTCCTGGATAACTTGAGGATTTTCCTCTGCCCAAATTCGACAGTTATGGGTATTAATTTGCCCATTGGGGCAAAAGTGGGCCTCATCATTCCACAGAATGTTCCATGGCCAAGTTATGCCAACCACCATTCGAGTAAGGAATTGAAGTGCAAAAGTTTTACGGACCTCTAAGTCCCCATCCTGCGACAGGTGCAGAGACTTGATTTTGTATGGATAAAAATATAAAATCTTCCGTACGATTTTTCGTACAGTTGAATACGGCATATCCAGAACACGGGAAACAAATGGCAAATTCACACTATTATGTGAAGACTGATTGCTGGCTTCAAGGAGTGCGGCCGCAATAATTTCGACGGTGGAAGACGGGATATTTTTTCGTCCTCTACCTGAAAGAATGCCAAGCTGCCCAGTTTTTTCAAATTTCTGTATCGTCTTGCGTTGGGCACCTGGAGACATTGTACCTCTTCGTATCTGCTTCAGAAGACAAAATTCCTTTAGAGCTGCAACGGAGTTTTATTGATTCTGGTAGAACAATTTCACCAGTAACGCTTTTTCTTGTAACGTAGGCATGACAAACAGAGAAGAAACTAATGTTCGTGCAGAATCCGTTTTCTTTTTATCAAATAAATAAATAAATAAAATAAAAAAAGGTAATATTCATGCGTTGTAACGCAAATTATGTTTCACATTTTCAATATATACAAATAAATGCCATTTGTGTTACAACGCTCTCTATTGGTAAATTTTTGTATTAAATTTTTAAAATTAATAAATATAAAACGCATCATCTGAATAATCTGTAGTTTTAATTTTATTTTATTTGGACCAATTGAAAGCATTTTAAGCCCTCTGAAGTAGGTAACATTTCTTGCTGACCCTGATATACGGATATAGTAATAACGCTGTAATATATAGGTATTTTGATTTTGATTTTTTTATGTAAAAGTGGTGTATACTTGAAATTATATGTATTTAATTAAATTTAAAAAAACTATAAGTACATTTAATGGAAACCTTCAGGCTTTTTTGAGACGCTTATCAATTTAAAACAGAAATAGAAGAGAACGATGATTTTTACTTTCTCGTAAATGAAGAATTATTGTAATTATCAAAAAATTTGGATTTTGTTGAATATTCCTGTTTCAGATCTCCCTGAGTCCGAAAAAACCACATTTTCAGAATTATGACGGTCTATCAAACTGTCTATCTATCTGCAGAAGCAATTATCTAAGCTAGCTGACTGAATTTTGGTATATAGAATTATGACCAAATTTGCATATTTCTGTCAAATTTTATTGCTGTTGTTGTTTCTTATGGCACTTGCCACGGGCAAGCCTGCTGTTCAAAGACAGCCGATTTAAGCCTAAGGGGGAGCGCCTCTTGTTTTTATCGCAGAGCCAACTTGGGCCAAGAGTACGACTTGACTAGTCACGCATCACTCATTCGCTTGCACAACCCCTTTTTACAGGAGGGCACATTCACACATCTCACAGATAGAGCAGGAGGAACAACCAATGCCCATACCGGGACTCGAACCCGGGACGCCCAGATCAAGGGGAAGATGTGCTACCCCTATGTCAGGACGCCGGCCTATCATTTTTTAAATGAAATATATTCACATCAAGTGTGTATATCTGGTTGTTTGCATACAAATGATCTAGAGAACTGTAAAATGCAAAGAGCTAAACAGATTTTCGAAACAAGTTTGCAAAAAAAAAAAAAATCTATGTTTGGAGGTAACGGTATATTAACTAATGAAGAGAATAAAAGCAAATTTCATATCCTCTCTGTGAAAGGCATAGGAAGATAAATTCTTCAAGAGAATTTAGTAACGAAAGTCGCTGATAGGCGAGATTTCCGCACAACCGGAGTCGAAACGGGGTCTACAATACTATGGATGTATGGAAAATGGATGAAACCAAACTTCATCAATATTCTAGTTATTAAAAATGCTTACAGAAAATAATATTTTTTATAATCGTTGCTAAATTATCAGCACAAAAATTGTTTGATTTATACATAATGTTGTTTAATATTCGTAATACCATAGAATGTCCCAAAATATTTTTGGGCATATTTTTATATTGGGTGTATACACAAATTAACTTTGGGTATATTGGGTGTATACGCAAATTAACTTTGGGTATATCAGGTGTATACTCAAATATCTTTTGGGTATACACCCAAATATCTTTGGGTATTTTATTCTATATGATGAGTCATCGGCTCATGTGCAACAGCATCAACGCGTTGACTTTTCCTGTGTACAAAATACTGACTAGGCGAATTTTGATACTTTTTTTACTCTTATCAGAAGTATGCAAAGAAAAAAAATATAGTAATCGTTACACAGTTTGAACTTGAAATTCTGACGAACGTCTACACTTCAGATATCTTTGAGTACGAAAAACACATTTTTGGAATTACATCTGCCTGTGACCACGAATGTTTTGAGCTAGATGAATAAAATTTGGCTTAGGATATTTACATCAAATTTGTAGATTTCTATAAAATGTTTAATCGACATTTAGATGAAGTCTGTCTATCTTGCTGTCCAAGAATGAGCGAATACTCCAACTACTCAACGTAAAAGCTAGATGGATAACATTTTTCGTGACGTTTCGCATCTAAAATATAGATCCATATTATATACGAAAGTGCATGACGTGTGCCATTTGCGTACATGCGAAGGCAATGACTTAAAGAAATAAAATTTGGTTTGTGATCTTGTAGTTACAATTATAATTATATGTCACATTTCGATATGAATCGTTCGCAAAAAAAAAGCATCCAAAATAAGTATTCAATTTTCTGGTAATTATGCATACGATTAATGCGCAAGTACTAGATTTCTTCTCTACATTGCAAAACTTTTACATTCATCCCATTTCTGGGTTATATTTACTTTTAATGTATTATGAAACACGCAAATGTCATGTGCGGGAGTGAAAATCTGAGTATTTGTGTCGTTCACAGCCTTATACCAAGTTCCACAATTTTATGCGGAGGAAGGGACAGTTACTGGAAGATTTTATTACTTTATTTACTATATAGTTTCGGAAAGACAACTTCTACTAGTTTCTTTTTTGATTGAATCCATTTTTTCATGATTTCTACAATCCGAAATCTTGTTTCATATCTTTAATTTGTTTTATATCAGAAATCTATAAAAGAAGAAAAATGAAGAATGGAAATTTAAGTATTGCCGCCCTGTGTTAAATTTATAATTTTATGGTCAAAGTAATATAAAAAGAATACATTTTGTAACAACTTGCACAATAAACCGCAAGATATAATTCAAATCTGCAAATATATATAAAAAAATATATCAGTTTTGAAAGCAAACATTTCATCACTTGAGAGAATTTTACTTTCACGTTGAGAAGCAATACCTAATGGGATAAACAATGAACAATGTTAATATCTATGGGGGAATAACAAAGAACATTAAATATTGATTAATGATATAATGATTCCAATTTGATTTGTCAATACTAAGTATTGAAATATGATAAATGAATTCAGATAATGAAAATATCGGTGAATGGGAGAGCTGAGTTATTAAAAGTTGTCCAAACATATACAAAAGAAGTATTCAATGGGAGCCTAGATTGAACAATGAATAATTATATGATCTGTCAAACCATAAGAAACCTGAGTTATCGTGAATTAATATAACTCTCTGTAAATATGGGAACCCATAAATCCAAAAGAATGTTGGATATGTTGTTTTTTACACTCTTGGATAAATGTGACATTTGATAAAACACTGGAATTATTGAATAACTTTAGAAACAGTGGCATTTTGTCGTCCTAGGAAACGCACATTATATGATCACTCTTTTTATAAATGATCAATTTAGTTTTACATTTCAAGATATCTTAAACTCTATGTACATATGGAAACTAATAAATGCCAAACGATAAGAGTGCATAATAGTGTTTAATTTCGATTAAATCTCTTATGTATAATGTTATGATAATATTTTCCTCAATAATGCAATTTTAAAAATAAAATTATTACATACATTAGAGCCATGTTACTTTAATAGTTTTACACGTAATGCGAGGAATCCATATTGTTTAAATGAACCTTTTGTATGAAATCTTATCCGATGACATCAAAGTAATCTATCTATAACCCCAAATAAGCTTTCTATAACCTCACTTTCTTAATCCTCATATGATTGCGAGGTTCACAAACGGAATATTTCGTTTTTAGGTATCAACAATAGAGAAAACATGATAAAATATTTGTCGAAATAATCAAACGGTTTGGATCTCATTATTAAAAATGTATTGCAGAAAATTAAGCAAAAATTATTTTTTAAAAAATTGCCGAGTTGCACTGTTCCTAAAAAAAATTAAATTGATGCAATTAAAATTTTTTCTGCTATCTGTTTGCATTCTGTTTTGACTTAAAGTCCTAAAATTTGGTGGTAGCTCAATTTATATTTTAAATTTCAATTAATGAAAAACAAAACGAGTTTGGGGTTTAGGCCGTAATAATTTCCAAACACACAATTACACAAGAATACTTTTCACACGGTTTCATAATACAACAAATTATCTTTTTAATTATACAGGTTATAGTATTATATAAGTAGTCAGTTTTATTCAAAGAAACATGGAATATTATTTTATTTAAAAAGCCAGGGTTTCAAGAATATTTTACTAAATACAACTAACTAATAGGATTCAGGTACTTAGTAAAAATTTAACTTCCTTTTTTTTGTGATACTTATCGTAGCTAAACATCAACCTGTTTCAATTATCAAAATATAGAAAAAAAGCAAGAAGTTATTTTTAAAAATCAATAATAAATGTTCTTGATTTTTTTTACATCATGAATATTTTATTGAATATTTGAAAAAAATGTAGAATTCTTCATTATCGGTAGCAAAAAATTCAGTTCCTCTAATCTATTGTAAAAAGTCTTTAAACTGAAATACAATACACTCCCGAGTATCCGGCCTAATGTGGCTGAAGAGCAGGCCGGAAACAAAAAAGCCGGATTAGACGGAGTACTATGAATTCATTTCTTTGCCCACCAATACCAGAAGACAGAGTTTTTATAACGAAACTCACTATAATAAGACATATTTTCTCACTTTTTATTGAGTACCAAGCCCTCCATTTATCTAATGGGAACGCAGTGTGGCCTGGTGAATCATAGAAGTAGTTACTAATAACGTGTCGAGTAAAAGTAGAAAGCTCTGTACTGGTAGTTTATATATATATACTGTTTATATACTGCCCTGCACGTTTCAAGAATTTATTAGAGAAAAAGTAAATTAAAGAAAAAAAATTGTTCACATTTGAACATAAATTCTGTAAAGCCCAACTTGAATGCAGGAAACATAAAGAAAATATCAATGTAAACAGTAGGTCAAATTATTAAGAAAATTGACTCAAACAGATTTTATTTTTCACTGATAAATGATTACACAGATATGAAAAGGTAACCCTAAGATAAGAGTCAAAACTTACAATTTTTAGGTTTTGAAAAGTCTTTAACAGATGACTTAATAGACACCTTGCCTTCCTCATTTAGTTAGGACAAAAGAAAACTAAGTGTTATAGTCGCGAACTTGATATTCTGTAGTGTACTGTATGTGATATTACTAGTTAACCAATGATTTATAAATTCTAACAACATGACATATAATTCGTTTCACCATTTAAAGTATGTTTTCAACAGAAACTATATACCTATTCCAAACGAGAAAAGAAAATAGCCATTGGACCGCAATTACAGTGGAAGCTATCTATAAAAAGACACGTATTGAGTCTTTCCATACAGAGTTTCAATTCTTTCTTAAACCCAGAAAACAGGTACATTAATGTGTCAACTTGGAAGAACCCAAGGCACATATTGACAAGCCTCCTTCCTCCACACTTTTCACTTCCAGTCATTTTTACGAGCTTACCAGCCAGTCAAAGTTCCTTTTAACGATAGTCATAACCTTCGACCCTCTTCGGAGAAATAAATCTGAAATGGCCGCGTTTACAGTTCCATGCTATTCCAACATTTGAGCCGTGAAGCGCAGGTTAATTTGCAAATACGACTGCGTCAAAAAGTAGTTATTAGAGGACCTAATGATTACTTAAAGATGGAATGTTTCAAGAAGTTTAAAAAGGCCTAATCGATTGATATCGAATGAGGAAATCTTTTGCTGAATGGAGGTCGTGATACCACTTACGATTTGCTTACTTTACTACCTTTGCGTTTTTTGATTATTCATTTTTTTCTTTTTATCAGAGATGTTTATGTTATTTTAATACTGTTGGCTTATCAAAGGTTTTGAAATGTTAAAATTAATAAATGTTGGATCGATTTATGGGCGCATGCATTAAGGAAATTAGTGTCATTTACAGTACCAAATGACGGATTGGCGATGCCATATCAACTTCAATTGCACGGTGTTTGTAATTGATATGAAAATCGTGAATTATATAAGAAGGATTGGTTGTTTGGTTTCTTTGGCTATTTGATGAATCGTGGAAGAAAATCGATTTTTTTTGCAAGGAAGTAAAAAAAAGAAGATATATGTTTTTGCAAGAAATGATGAAAAAAGTTTTGTTTCTTAGCATGAAAAATTTCGACCAAAATGTAATTATTTTTATTTTTATTTTTTTTTCCAACTTTTGACCTTTTTAAAGGTTATTCAATAGATAGGATGTCTTCTGTTATAAGAAAACTCTTCTACATTTGCAGTTTATATGCCCAATGAAGTGTAGAGTTCATTGGCCGGTTATGTTCTTATCTATGGAAGAGGTACCGAAACGCTATTTGATTATTCATCCAATATTTTTCGAAGTCATTAAATATCATTTTGTTGATATGAAATTTTTTCATAATAGCCAGCAAATGTTTATAGTAAATGAAAATTCACCGTTTTACACATGAAGTATCACAAATTGTTAAGAAAAGAAAAAAAAATTTAAAAATTAAAAAAAAAATTCAAGCTACATTTTTTTAAATGTCATTTTATCTTAATCTTAAGACAGAGGTGAACAAAGGATTCCGGAAGAAAAAGTGAAAAGCAAACTCACAAAATTATAATTATTTTAAGACCAATTTAACTCCCTTTCCGACTACTAATTAACTTTCCTATCATTGGTAATATTACTTACCTTTAGGTGAATATAGTAATATTATCATCAAGAATATGGCAATATTAACCAGTGATAAAGACTGAAAATTCTGGAAGGAAAAGAAGACAGCAATATTTGGAAAGTAGAAATTGTTGATGGGAATATTGTTACCCAGAGTGTAGGCAGATGGCGCTAATTGTCTTAGACTGTTCGTTCGAGCAGTCAGTGTTAGTACTGAGACCTGAAACAGCGACAGTCATGGCAAGACGTCTAGAGAAGTGGTCTCGCACAGAGGTGCAAGCTGTGATACGATTTCTATGGGCCAAGAATGTGTTCACATCGGACATTCACAGACAGATCGTTGAAGTGTACGGGGGACGAAGCAATGAGTAGACAACAGGTGGCGAAATGGTGTCATTCTTTTGAAGCGGGTGGAGAGATTGCTGGAAACGTTTAGGTGGGAGGTCTGGAGCCACCCCCCTACAGTCCCGATTTGGTTCCCAGTAACTATTTCCTTTACTCGGCATTGAAGGAAAATTTATCCGAAACAAGGCTTATATCAGACGGTGATGTTTAAAAAAATACCAAGAACTGACTTAATAGCCAGAGACCTGTTATTATGAAGACGGGTTAAACAAATTGGTTCAGCGGTGTGATAAATATCTCAACAGGTTTGGTAATTATGTAGAGAAGTGACCGCCATATATGTCTCTTAATTACCATTTGTATCATGTTTCTATTGTTAATAAAGCATTTTTCCTTTGCCTTTTAAATTTTTTTTTTGATCACTCCTCGTAATTTCCCTCATTTATAATTAAATCAATTTCACTTTCTTCCGACTGCTCATTAGCTTTTCTATTGCTGATAAGGTTAATATTATCATAATACTTAATATTAAGGTTTGTGTGCTAATATTATCCCTAAAGAATATGGTAATATTTTGAGTGTTATAAATTGAAGATTGGCAAAAAACATACCTGTTGCTTAAGTTTTGCACACCAGTGTATATAACCAATTGAGACTTTCTATCTGTGTATGGTATGCTAAAAATGATGCATAGCAAGTTCAATAAAATTTCATTTCCAAATCAGAAACTGTTTGTTCTCAAACTATAAAATTGACAGTTTTATTTAATATATTGTTAACACGTTAACCGCCAAGCCTGGTTGGAAAGTTTTTCCGTTTAGCTCACAATTTCCCATTTCATCGATATTTTGATAGCTCTATATACATAAAAAATTGCAATAAGATAGCATGTTATACTTCTTGTATATTTCATAAAAGCATTTAATTACAATCTTTAATCTCTTAGAAAGGATTTCCGATCAATTAACTGTCTGTTCCAGTGTAGTTTGATGATATTCATTGATTTTTTTTGGGGGGGAGGGGGTTAAAAAGTAAGATTTAGGTATACTGCTTTATGAACTTCAAATTATTTTAATTTAGAAGGAATTTTTTTTGTAAAATTATTTATGGCCAGCCAATTTTTATTAACGTCCTGAATGAAAATTGCGTTATCAGTCATCAGTGATCGCCCCTACCTGAACGGAATGCATAGTGTTAGCTATCGATGACCGACGCTGTCTGAACAGAAAGCATAGTATCAGTTACTGATGACATGGCGCTTAACTTGTTAATAAAGCTATGTGGTAATATTTCCTTTATTATTATTAGGCTATTAAAGATAATAAGGTAATACTACTCTTAGTAACAGATAAAATTACCTCATTCTTAAGAATTTTGCTACCATATTAAACCTAATGGTAAGTAACATGATAATATTACCTTTGCTAATGATAGAGAAGCTTATGAGAAGTTTGAAAAGATGAGAAACTGATTTCCAAAAAATTGTAAATGCGGGAATTTACTTTCCTATTTTCATACCAGAATCCTGAATCTTTAACACACGAAATATTACCATATTCTTCAAGATAATATCAACATATGGAACCTAACAGTAAGTAATATGATAATATTAGCCTTAACAATTATAAAAAAGCATATGAGAGATTGGAAGGGATAAGAAATGGATCTTCAAAAAAGTGCGGGAATTATGCTATTTCCGGGAATTTGTTTTCCTCTTTTCCTACTAGAATCTTCAATCTTTAACACTCGAAATATTACAAGTGATTCCCAACGCCAGTTGATTTGGAGAGAGGTCGGGACACGGTTTCATCCCAGTAATATCACGGAAAGAGACCGTTTCGGTGGTCCTGGAGTTGTCGTCTGGGGAGGCATTATGATGAACGGGCGGACTGAGCTCCACGTTTTCGACAGAGGTTCTGTAACTGGAGATCGCTATTGTCAGGAGCTGATCCTTCCCCATGTGCGTCTGTTCCGAGGTGCCATTGGATCAGACTTCGTTTTAATGAATGACAATGCCCGGCCAAAAAGGACTCATGCTGTTGAGGAGATGCTGGAAAGTGAAGATATCACTCGAATGGATTGGCCGGCGTGCTCCCCTGATTTAAATCCGATAGAACATGTGTGGGATGCTTTGAGGAGACGCCTTGCGGCACGATTGCATCCTCCTGGGAACACCCGACCACTTAAACAGATGCTGATTGAGGAATGGGCACTCTTACCTTAAGAAGTGTTGGACAATCTGGTGCTGAGTATGGGGAGACGGTGCGAAGCAACCATTGCAGTAAGGGGAGGGCATATCCCATACTAAGGAACATCTGCTTGCTGTTCTTCCTCTTGAACAGACAATCATGTGTAACGATACTATGAGTTCAATAAAGCCTTTTTTGTTTGATTCCATATTGTATGCATTGTATTCATTTCTGCGCAACTATGCTTTCGTCATTCTTTCAGAACAAAATGCTGTATCTCATTTCTGAATTTCATGTCTCTCAGATGATTTCTCATGAAGTTATGGCAAAAAACATACCTGTTGCTTAAGTATTGCACACCAGTGTATATTTAACATCTATAAGGATAAAGTTTATCTTTTGCAACTTATGAAACAATTTAGATAAGCAAATATTTCCTTATACTTTTATATATCTTAATTTTGTATCAGTTTATGAAACTATATATATCTAACATCTAAAAGGCCACAATATTAAAAGTGCCTCACTATTTTCTTTTAACTAAATTTTGAATTCAATAATAGCTTAGATGATTTGTTAGTTAATGTTTTTAAAATTTAATGTTTATATTCTCTAATATTTAAATATGTCTTTAAAAGATTTTTTTACTGAGCATTTTTGAAATATCTATTCAGTGGATCTTTAAATAAATTATCATGTGTATTTTTCTACTAAAATACTTTCAATAATACCTTTTTACTACCTTAACGATGTTTTATAGAACTAAAGACCAATTTTTCTCTAATTTCTATGGATTTTTATGTGCTTTGGCCTTTTTTTAAAAGAAAGTATTGCTATTTCTTTTATTTTTACTCAATAAGAGAGTTTTTCTGATGGTTTGCATACTTCTACATCAATGAAATTAAGAAGCAAACGCAGTTCGTTGTACTTTCATCAACACCTGAAAAGAGCCAAACTTTCGAAAGAATGAAAAATCGCTTTTTATTTAGTGTCACAAATATGATTAAATGCATCATCAAGCATAATCATAAGCCAGAATAAAAGAAAAATCAAACGAAATATGCCTATTCAAGATGAAAGAAAGATATTCAAATTCCACTGGAAATCGCAATTGTTAAGAGCAATCATCAAATTACAGTCTCTCCGCCTTTTTTTCCAAAATATATATATATATTCAAATCTCTTTGAGTTGGATGTAGAAGAAAACTCTTCGCCTTCCCTTCTCAAAGACATTTGTCATTTTTCCTTCTTTTTCTAAGAGAACACTTCTTTACACGTTGAAAAGCCCTAGAAAAATCTTTAATATATGCCACTGAATCACAAACGAATTATTCATTGCCCGGCATTGTCCAGCAGTCAACTTCTCTCTCGCTATCTCGCCCGCAAAAGTTTAAGGCACCACACCTATCTTGTTTATTGAAAGTCCAGTCTATTTACTTCTGGGCTGCTTGTGATCCATTTGTATGAATCCCCCATGCATACGTAACGACTTTATTTCGACCTCATTCTTCTGCATCTGGAGAGGCGAGAACTGGTCTTCCATCGTGTATTATTAGTGCAAAAACTCGAAGCTATTGGTGGTACTTCTACTGTCATCAGATCCTCCAGCGGGACAAAGAGGATATCGCAGGTGCTGTTTGGGCCCACGCCTAGGCAATTACTTTCGGGGGTGTTTAAGCATTCGAATCGTGCACGAGGAGTGAAAAGACTCGCGTGCACTTTTTTTTTTTCTCCTGTTGTTGCATGCTGCTGTTGCCAAACACCAAACACAAAAACTTCTCTGAAGCCTCTTGAAGAGGAACTCGCTTAACATTCTAGCTGCTGGTCTATGTCCATTAACGCCCACGAAACACAGCAGCGAGTTGGACGGCGATATTCAATTATGAAAGGTCTCGTCTTTCAAATTAGGTAATGCTAATTGCTTGCACAGAGAAAAGCACTCCTAGCAGATTATTTTCGATTTAGATTTGACCTGTTTTAATCCAGCGACGTTAAAACTGCTTTAAATGCTCTAGTGTTAAAAGTTCTTCGCTCTCTTGAAATGCATTATTTTCAGATATTGCCGTTTCTTTCTTGTATGCTTCACAAAACAATTGATAAAAAGGTTTCATGAATGAAAAATAAAGTCTTCTTGAACCAGAAAATACTATTTGTTTATGAATGATGAATGTACAGAAGAAGGTCCCGAGATGCTTTTTCTGAAAGACATGGTTTTCTGATACAATGATACTTAATATTTAAGTGAATTCTGCAGCCATACCCATAAAAGATGGTAATTTTCTTCTATTCTGTTT
The DNA here is from genome assembly GCA_026543865.1 of Argiope aurantia. NCBI lineage: Eukaryota > Metazoa > Arthropoda > Arachnida > Araneae > Araneidae > Argiope > Argiope aurantia. The sequence continues at coordinate 22,907 of JAPMOR010006545.1, forward strand.
ACACACATACATTTATTAGTGTTTAATGAGAAAATAACAGAAAAAGAAACTTAAGGGTAACTGTGGGTAGATAGTTAAGGAATTAAGTCTACTTAATTAATAAAAAATAAGTTAAATTAATAAATAAATATCGATTAATAGTTTTTATATAGGCTTTTGAATACAATATTAATTTCCATTAGTTTGAAATGCATGCTAAAAAAATATAATTTGTGTGAAAATGAGTATCACAGAATTCAGCATCATGCTAGAATATCTGGTGTTCCCAAAACAAAGAAAAATTCATTTGCTTTTAGTCAAAGAAAGTTTTATGCAGCCATTTATAATAAAACATAACGTAGGCAAACATAAAGAGGTCTGATATAAATTTTGTAATAATTAAAATTACAAAACATTATTAACATTTTTAAAAAAGCAGTTTTCAGTAATTGACATTATTATTTTAAAAATAAATATTATTAACATATTTAATCACATCTTTGCATTTAAAAGTAAACTCGCATTGCGTTTTAATAGTAATTTTAAAGAGAGAAAGTAAGAAAAATCAAAAACAATTGGCGGTTTTTTTTTTTGAAGAATTTTATTCAATTATCTGGGGAATTCGTAATAGTAAAATCGCCTCTGTAAGAAGAAAAAAAACTAATTTATTTCTTATCTAATCGATTAACAGAAAATGTAATTTTGCTACTGAAAGCTTTTAATTTTTGAGACTAAGGCACAATAAGTTGATAAACGCTAAATTCGACACTAATGAATAAATTGCACAATATGGAATTACATCCATTAAAATAGTTCCGTAGAATATCATATAACTCTAATGTGATTAAATGAAAAGATATGCTGATATATGTTTTGTTTTTATTACAAGAAGGCTTTATTCGCTTAGAGAAATCCACATTTAAAACGAAAGCTCATATAGTTCTTTTTATTATTAACTTTTCGTTTATGTATTTTCATTGAGTTAATAACATTTTCTGTTAATTTAACAACAATTCGAATGCAAATTTATACTACGGATATTCTTAAAATCAAGTATTGAAGCCTCTATCCTCCAATAGCATTGTGGCCGCGGTGACCTGGTGGTAAGGTCTCGAACCCGAGACCCGATTCCACCGAAGAACCGTCGTGTAAGGGGGTCAGTTGCACGTTAAATCCGTCCTCACTAAACGTCCTCCCGCAGGTGTGGAGAGGGGGGTGCCAGCTCAGGTGTCGTCCTCGTCATTTGACAGCGGTTCAAAATTACGAGTCCGTTCCAAAATAGCCCAAGTGTTGCATCAAACGGGACATTAATATAACTAAAACCAAACCTCCAATAGCATTAGCAAGTCCCAAGATTAAAAGCCCTAGAACTTTGACAATTCAATGAACATCTGCGATTTTTCAGCCCCCCTGAAAGGGGATAGTCATCATTGCTTGTACTTTTATCGAAATTATTCACAACATAATTATGGAAGCCATGATTAAAATTATTTTAGTTCAAAAGGTTTTAATAATTTGTTAACATTGGCATTTTCTCACATCACCTACACATACAATTACGTTAAATACAATAAAACAGAGATAGATACATGTCTTTGTATAAAAATTTTTGCTCAAGAAGTTTTGATAACCAGAGAGGTCTTGAATTTTCTCTGCATATTCTTTGAGCAAAATTGATAACATTTTGTGATAAGTAATCATATGTCTAACATAGTAATTACTAGGCGGCAATCTAATATTACAAGAAATGTATCAATTTTTCCTTGCTAGGAGATGACAAATACTGTTTCTGAGAAATTTATCCTATGGGTATGCGAAAATTCTCTGAAATCCATGGCGGTACCTTAAGTAACTTGTTGCATATCGATAGGAAAGGCCTTTTTTTTCCCAACAGGTTTCAAGCATAAAACCACAATTCTGTTTCAGCCTTAGGCTAAATTGTTTATTTTCTAATTATCTTACCTTTCAACGCATGAGATATGATTTTTATGTCCGTCCAGGCTTTTCAGTGCAATCTATTGATTCCAATAGTAGCAATTAAAAGAATAGAAGAATGCAACAGTTTTCTTAAATATTACACTGAAGCATTTAATTGATATTAATGTTAATAAAGATGATAGTATAATAGAAATAAACTACGATGTTAAATGTATTGCATTTATAAGATAATGTTTAAAATTACAATGGAGATAATTGAATAAGAGTTAGGAAAATATACGAAATATCTGTTTAAAAACCAAAAGAAACATTTTTTTAAAATTAAATATGAGCCACTGATTAAGAATTTAGGAAAAGTGTATGCAAAATTTTTCAAAAAGAAAAGAAAAATTGCATTATGTTGCAACTTATTTTAATTTTCTCACACATTGTTTTGCTCATTTAGGGAATTCAAAAGCTTGGTCATTGAAACTTAATATAAAACATATTAGCGTATTGTAACCATGGAAGTGAATATGTATATCGGACACATCTTCATTCAATTTCGATGCAGGTCTCATTGCCGACTGCTATATGCTTACCATGGATTACTTCATTAATGGTCAGGTTGGGATCATAGGGTTTCTGATTGAATTAAATTCTGTATTACAACCGTGATATATTTTTATAGCCTTGTAATATCATACTTATGTATACAAGTGAATAATATAATAATTATTGGCTAGAAAATATTATGAAGTGCCATCGCGAAGCGAATTTTTCATCAGCGATGGCTTACCAGCTACGATATTCTAATTAATTAAGTCAATTGAACTCGCTCATGAAGATGCAAGAAGAGCTTTTTTAATATTTGACGAGATTGACTAAATCCTGATCTTGGACTCTTACCTTAATTATTAAGTAAATATGAGGTATAATAGATTATTTATGTAAAACTGAAGTGCAAAGGGAATAATATAACATAAAACGAACGCAATATTTCTGTGATAGATTATAAAAACGAAAAACATTCCAATTAAGTAAGAAACTTACCTAATTATACTTCATAAGTACTTTTATCATGTGAGAACATGATGTTGTTTTGGTTAGGGTGTTTTGAAGCTCGAATTCACCTAGGCAATGAATATTGAAGCGTGAAATCGCGTAGGCAATGAGTAAAGCATAAATGACAATTTTTATCATCACCTTTTAATCGCATATATTTTTTACCTGCTTTTACAAGTATCGCATTATTATTATACATGCTTCTTTGACAGCAGATGCGTTTTCAAAAGGTTGACTTGCTTTTACCAGTATTACTTTATTATTAAGTATGCTTCTTTGACAGCATTCGAACTCGATATTTTGATGGATCTGTATGCTTCAGACGTGAGTGAGTTCGAAAAATGCAGTTTTCAATGATCTGTAGGAGTACAAAATAATTGAAAAATGCTTTAATCTAAACGGATAAAATTTTGTACACTATATTTACACCAATTTTGTAGCTTTCTATCAAATTTTGAGAGAAACCATTCAAAAAAGTTTGTTAATCCGGCTGTCTGAAAATAATTTAACACAATAACTATAAAACAAAAAAATTATATAGATAAAATTTTATACGCAAATTAAAAGTCTAAAATGTGGATACCTAACGAATTTGAAACCAAATCCATCCAAGGGAGATCGACTGTCTGTCGGTCTGTACTTTCACAAGCATGTAAACATAGTAACTCCAAGACTCAATGGCTTAAATATATGAAATTTGGTATGTGATTTTGTGACTATACTTGTAGTTTTATGACAAATTTTGATTTTAATCGATTAGAAAAAATGCATTTAAACAAAAATTCGAGTTTTGGATATTATTATCCACATGCTGGAAATTAATTCATTTATTAAATTTATTTAAAATAATTTTGTGAATATTTTACAGTGGATTTTTAATAATCAAATATTTTTCTTTTAATATTAACGACCAATCTTATATAACTTTCAGATATCATGTTATCTGATTACATCAAAAAACGACCGAATCCATGATTTTCTCAGAGTTCTGAAACGAATGGTAAGGGATATATTTAATCGGTAAAATAAAAGTAAAGCTTTTCATTCATTGCTTATTAATAAGAATCAAGGATTTTGATATCGGACTACTATTTTATATTTGAGTGAATAATGATTTAAAAAAATAAACTATTTTAAACCCAAAGGTTCCTTGAATACAGAATTTTAAAAAATTCGCACATCTATTGTATTGTATTATCTGATGCATTTTGACTGGAATATTTCACAAACTTGTAGCATTGAAAATGTTCAAAAAGTGAGCAGGAAAAAGACGTTAAATTAGTCAGGAACTTTTGGGCAATCTTTAAAACTCAGAGAATCCTGTTACCCAGGGGCATAAGTAAATTCACTTTATAAAGATTTAACATCGTTCATTCCATCTTAAAACAAGCAAAAACAACCATTTAAGATCATGACCCAAGACACGTAAAAATATCCGAGGATTAAGACCTATTCCAGCATAATGATCCGTTACGAAACAACCGTGCACTGAAACTTACTCTGCAGATTGGTCACAGCGATGGCAAATGCGAGGTGATGTAATTTGGTATGACTTGCGGTATATGATTGGACTTCCCGCAATGGTGGTTGACGTCAATCCATCAACACTCCTTCAAGCAGAAGCAAGAAATTAGGAAGGTCCGCGTGAAGGAAACCTTTAATTCTGGGACACTCCTCTTCGATGATAACGCCTGTAGGAAGGTCAAGATGTCACTGCTGGAGAGTGGTCTAACAATAATGGCGGATCCACCGACAGAATACGGAATGCTCGCTTGCCCAACGCTCGAGATTTATGGTTTCGGAATTGAATTAAAATTCTGACAGATAGGAGAGCCTTTTGTGGGGTTGTTGTCCTGGTTAGTATGTCAATACATCAATAGAAGGTGAGACTAAAGAGCCCATCGGAAAAAGAATGGAGAGATCAAGAGGTTGCGGCTTGTGCCCAGTGGAAGAATGTGGCACGGGATGCCGTCAAGAATATTCGATTGCAATCAAATGATTGTAAACAGGATTCTAAGTAAGGTGGAAACTTGGTCATAATGACTTTTTTTTTCCATTTGTAGAATAATTGGAGGGGAGTGTTAGGATAAATTGACTACATTTATCATAAAAAAATAACTGAATGAGAAGAATTTTAGAATCCATCTAAGCAAAGATGGTAGAAAAAAGAAACGTTGTTTTGTTACTTTGTGTTTACATGAAAGAGGAAACAGTTATATTACATTCCATTATACCCACCAGGCACACTCACCCATAGGGTATAGAAATCTGTAGCGATGAACGGGAAAAAATGAAAAATAGGCTTAACATCATTTACATACTTATATATTCATACGCATGAAGTGTGCATTTACTATATCAGATATATGATCATCAAAAATAATTATGTACATACAATGAATAATATAAACAACGTTGCAGAAAATATAGACCCATACATATTTTACAAAAAAAAAAATACTTATACGAAAGGAAAAAAAAATACAAAAAAATAGAAAAGAAAAGATTTATTATATTGCATACAAGGTAAAACTTGTGTTTCACATTAACATTTTTACACTTCAAAGATATTTTTACAGAAATAAAAATACAAAAATAAATTAAATTAAATGTGGTCATTTTCTGGCCTCAAGATCTTTCTCTAGGATATGCTGCACCGAAAAAAAACAACGTTTAATTTATTAGTTCTACACATTTTATCTTGAAAGCTGGTAAAACAGTGAGTAAAAGTATAATAGTAAATTCAGAATACAAAAATAGAAAAGAAAAGACTCATATTGTATACAAGGTAAAACTTAAGTTTCAAATGAGCGTTTTGACATTTCAAAAGTATTTATAGACTTAAGACGACAGACTAGGTTCTGAACAAACTTTTGGAATATTTAAATTTTTTAGTAATTTTTTTATTATTATTATTTAATTTTTAGATGCAGGTCAATTATAAACACGAAAATAATAAAAAGAAAGTTTTTTTTATATAAATATGATATTTTTTTGAGAAACAGGAGGATTTATAGTGTGGGAGCTGCTGACAGATATCATATCCTGTATGACGCCATGTTGGCTATGTTGCGTCATTGATCGCATGATGCTTTTCCGTCATAATTGGCAGACGAGAGCTTGACGGTGAGATGGTAAGACGTACCACTTACGCTCATGTATCTTTTTACATAGTTTAGTAATGTTTTGTCCTTGTAATCTTAATAAATGTATTTTCATATTAATGCTGGTCGTTGCCTTTCCCCACAGTAGTAAATCTAAATGAAATTTAACCAAAATAGCTAAAAATTTACTCCAAATTGTAATGCCATAATCTTAATTCACTTCACATACAAGTTTTAGGTGATAATTATCTATGAGTGACCCAAATCTAAGAAGATCCTTGAAATGCTAGCAAATTAGGAGGAGAAACGTGTGCAAAAGTGCATTTTACCTAATATTTTGCAACAGAATTTTGATATAAATGTCTATATTGCAAAAATTTTGTCTCATTTCATTGTTATCATTATTTGAAATCTAAGCAATAAATTTCAGCTTTGGCCTGGTGGCAAGGTCTCGGCTTCGGAACCGGAGGGTTTCAGGTTCGAGACCCGATTCCACCGAAGAACCGTCGTGTAAGGGGGTCTGTTGCACGTTAAATCCGTCATGACCAAACGTCCTCCCGCTGGTGTGGTGTGGTGTGGAGAGGGGGTGCCAGCTCAGGTGTCGTCCTCGTCATCTGACCGCGGTTCAAAATTACGAGGTCCGTCCCAAAATAGCCCTACTGTTGCTTCAAACGGGACGTTAATATAACTAAACTAAAAAAACTAACCAAACCATTAGATTTTGATTTATCATATTAACCATGAGGGCGTTCTATGAAAAACAAAGATTTCTTTCAATTGAAAATCATGATTCTTATGGTCACAAGAGTTTAAAATTTTCCAGAATGATAAATTTGGCCTTTTTTTTATTTTGCAAGTACTTTTACTTTGTTAGGCAAAAAAGATATTTCCTGTTGAGCATTTGCTTTAGGCAGATAATTCTTTTGGAATCATTAATTATCACATTTTCAATTAATGTCCATCCCCTTAACATGTATATTCCATTTCTCAACTTGAAATTTTTTAAAGTTAATGCAACTTTATAAGCCTAATTAAAATAAAGCACAGTTATAAATTACCCTAATTGCATTGATTTTAACTCTACAAAATTCTTTTTCGGAATTCAATAGCAAGTTATTAAAATATTCATTGGTATTTTGTCTTCTTCCATGCAGACATTTACATAGTAACTGTTTATAGCCCAATTTCTTAAAAATAAGTTTTATCATGTCTATTTTATGCTGTTGAGGTCCTGCCAACTTATTCTTGAAAAACTTGCCGAAAGCCTTTGGTCATTTGATACTTACATCAATCATCAACACCTTTCGAGAATTAACAATGCAGCAGTGAAAAAAACAGTGTAATTATAACTTGTATACATTGAAAGATGCTTTTGTTGCTCTTTTTGCACATAACTCTTTAGAACATTTTTTAAAAATTTTTGTAGGAGGGTTTCTAACCTTTGTTATATAAGGCAATAGTATCATTTGACTTACAAAAAAAAACCCATAGCCGAATCATGCTGTTAAACTATGCACATTTCAGGACAATCAAACACACAGCTTGTAGGGAAAGTAGAGTGGCCAAAACTGTAGTCACTTAACCCTTCAATGCACTTTTTTTTTAAATTTCAAAGGTTCAAGCTCTCAACAAGTTCACAAGAACAAATTCCCTTAACTCTTTGCGTGCTATTACTCATGTGCAAAAAATTTAAAGATACATCTACATTTTTGATGATAAAATTATGTATCGAATACGCAAAGATGGATGAATAAACTTTCCTGTAACAAATTTCTTTCAAATTCTATGGAATTCTATAAATTTGGATATAAGATCACGCGATAAATTCCATCCCTCTAGTTAAATGCGTAACAATGCGTTTTGTATTCTTAAATAAACAGGCCAAATACTCCAAAAATTCTTCTTTTGGAGAAGTCTGAATTATAAAGTTTGCGTTGGCCTAGTGATAAGATAACTGGTTGGTAAGGTCTTGGTTTCCAAAAGGACATCAAGTTCGAAACCAGATTCCATTAAATATTTTTCTCTTTCTTATACTTGCTTGATGCACTTAAATCTGACGTCGTGGACTAAACGACTTTCCTTTGATGTAGCGCGGACGTTTAGAGAAAGACTATCCATCACTAATACAATCTTAGTATTGCTTTCAGATGGAGAATTCATGTAATTAAATTTATAATTTTGCTTATGGAAAAAGTAAAATATATATATATAAAAATAAAAATAAAGTAAGCTTTTTCTTCTAAATCCCCCCAAACGACCGAAAAAATTACATAATTTTAAAAAAACTTTAAAAAATTGAAAAATGCTTTTAGGTTATTACCAGAAGAAAGGAAATTTTATGGTATGAAGTTAAAATACTTTCCGGACAACATCTAAAGGGATTTAAAGTACTTTCCAAAGAAAATTATAATTTATGATTCTTTTTTTCTATTTTTTCTTATATCAAGCCATACAAAGCGTATTGTAATTGTCAAGAATTTTGATCTCTAGCTTTTAAAATATCTTTATATTTCGAACCTCCCTGAATCTGAAAAACACATTTTTGGAAATATGTCTAACTGTCAGTTGAACGCGACAAGTCAAGGCGCTTTCAGTAAGACTTAAGAAATTTAGTATTTGATCTTTTCACCAAATTCTTAATATTCTAATAAATTTTGTATGGAATTCATTCTCAAGAAATTTGCCTGTGTGTGAATGTTCTTGTGAAAGTATACGCAACAGTATATATGTTTTAAGAATTATAGATAGACAGAAAGTATATGTGTTAAGAATTATAGATAGACAAAAAGTATACGTGTTAAGAATTATAGATAGACAGAAAGTATACATGTTAAGAATTATAGATAGAATTATAGATAGACAGAAATTATATGTATTAAGAATTATAGATAGAAAGAAAGTATACGTGTTAAGAATTATAGATAGACAGAAAATATACGTGTTAAGAATTAGAATGGATAAAATGTAGTTCGCAATTTCAGCGAACACGTTAGAAGTATGTGTTAAATTCTGAGATAATCTACCAAGAGTTTAGAGTCTACAGGTCTGTACTTTAGAACCTGTGGTTTAAATACGATAACGGAAGAACGCAATGGCTCAGATGAATTGATGTTGATATAAGACCCTGTTACTAAAATTGTAATTGCGTGATAAAATTTGGTTTCAATTTGTGTGTGCAAAGGAATCCAAAATTGGTTTTTTTACATGTGCCACAAAGTACAATTCGCTCAAATGAATTACTTAGAAAAATTAAAATCGGGCATTCATGATCTTGATCAAGGAAACTTTTTAATTCATTGTATACACAAATTAGAAAAAGAATCAAATCGCCAAAAAATTCAAACTCAAGATTTTGACGGAACTCCATGTTTTAGGCCTCTCTGAGTTTCTGAGTTCGAGAAACACATTTTTAGAAAATGTCCACCCACCTCTATGTCTGTGACAAAGATAACTCAAAAACGCTTTGAGCTAGATGCATGAAATTCGGTACACGGGCTTTACACCAAATCTGTAGATTTCTGTCGAATTTGGAGCAAAATCTATTCAAAGAATACGTCCGGCTGTTTGAATATAAATTCACTTGATAACTGCAAAATGAAAAGAGCTTACAAGATAAAATTGGAAACACAGATTTAACATCTATATGGTAGAAACCTGCCAAATGATAAGCCAAATTCAGCAAGAGATTGACTGTTGGTCCGTCTGTTCTTTTAGAAACTTTTAAAGGCTCTAAAATGCGGCGACTTACATTCATCGAATTTGATATGTGATTTTGAGACTATGTAGTTTTATGTCAAATTTTTGTTTCAATCGGTTACGGAAAACTTATCTAAAATACAAATTCAATTTTTGGATCATATTAACCTCATGTCAGGGATTAATCACTAAAAACTCACCAAGAATCACACGGTAGATACAGTAAAAATGTTAATTTAACGCCAAATAACAATATTTGGCAACTATTGCATGCTAATGCCTTGCAAGACATTCCCCGGGATAGCATTTTTATTAGTGTCTATGCGAGAAATTTTAAGGGAGACTACTCTTGCAGGTTTTTATGAAGGATGGGGAGTGTTAAGTATTAGGGAGCATACGAAAAAATAACCGGGTGATCTTTGCTGCTGATTTACATTCTGAAACTTCTTGAGAGTTTATATTCTTTATTTAAATTTCAGAAGATTTATAAGTTTTTGAGCACTTTGTACTTCGTATTACAGAAAATAAAACCAAATTATAATTTATGATTTATTTTTTGGAGCCATTATTATTTAACCATACAAAATTTCAACGTAACAATATTTTCAGTATATTGGCCACTGAATAAATCGCTGAAACACGTGTAGGTATATTTTCTTGCTGACATCATTTACATTAATTATAACCAATATTTGTACAAGTTGACAACCATCATTACTTTTTTTGCTTTATTTTAAAATAAAAAACTAAACACGGAGTCTAGACAAATATTCAGACTAATATGATTCCGTAAAATGTTTATCTTTTATCATTCAGACTCGTGTTATACGAAAATGAGCTTTTTGCTTATGAATTAATGAAGATACAAATACAATATGGTGTATCCATGACCATGCAACTAGTATCGACATATTCCTGTGCTATACAAAACAGCATTTTTAATTCCCCTTAGACATTAACTTCTTTTTATTCTTATCATCATATGTAAAATATTTCGAGTTGTGGATTCTGATTTGCATATCAAAGAACCTTTTTCTAGATATAAGACATTTTTTCAATGAAGAAAAAATATTTTTTAAAAACTCGTCTTGCATTCTATGATTATGTCATGTATTCTTAATCACTGTTTTTTAAAGTTTTATTACCGAGTAGATCTCTAAAGGAACAAAATACATCTTGATAAAAATGTCTCGACTAATCGCAGTTTTCTGAAAAACAATGACTCACGCCTTTCCTCGAGATTTTTTAATAGTCTAAATGAGAAAAGTTTTTCCAAGTTGACACAAGATATTCATTTGTTTGAAATCTTTCATATTTACTAAAATTTTTGAAAGTTTTTAAGATAATTTGAAGTAATAAAAAGATTTTAGATTTACTGAAGAAACATTATTTCATTTATCGCGTACTTTATCATATGTCTGGCATAAAAAAAGCGATATAACTGAAGTCATCAAAGAAATTCGTCTTCAAAATTTTGAAAAATCACTATTTTTTAGGACTCTTTGAGTTTGAAAAATACATTTTTGTAAGTAGATATATTAATCCGTCTGTGAACACTATAGCACAAAATATATTTCAGCTAGACGGTTGAAATTTGGTATATTGTCACTGCACTATATTTGTTAATTTCTGTTCGCAAGAAATGCATCTGTCTGTCCGAGTACAAGAGAACATGATAATTAAAAATTAAAAGAGTTAGAGGGTTAAAATTTGATACACTTAGCATCAAAAGTTTTGATCTGTATCAAATTGGATATCGGGCCGTCTATCTGTCTATCTGAATATTTGTAGAAAAAGAACACGAGGTAACTAAAAAAAATCAGTACCATAAAAAATGATATTTGATTTGTAATTTTTTTTACAAAAATGTTGTTTTATGTAAAATTTTTTATTTCAATTAGTGTGAAAAAAAGGCATATTTGACTTTCTTTTCTATCCACAAAGCATAAAATGCTCATATGTGAAATCTGAAAATCAAAATGTGGGCACTCATAGAATTACGGCTTTGCCTAGGTTTAGGAGCGATCACTTCCACTGATTAGAAGTGTGTTTAAGATTGATAAAAATATAAACGTTATTAAAGTTATCAAAGATATTGTTTCAATTTCTTTTCTTCTTTTATGAAAAGTTTCATTCTAGACCGAGAATCAATTGCTTTTCATTCATAAGAAATATTTTTTAGAATTATATTTCCCAAAATAAAACGTAAATTTATCAAAGCAACAGCTTGAGTTTGTTTTTGCGAATTGAACTTATAATATAAGTGAATGTGTGTTAAAAACAAAATCAATGCATAGTAATTATTATAGTATAACATATAAAGTAATTAGTAATTTATAGTAATTAGCATAGTACAATGTATGAAACATTTAGTAATATATAGTAATTAGTATAATATAACATATGAAGTAATTAGTTTTATATTGTAATTAGTTTAATGCAATATATAAACTAATTAGTAATTTATAGTAACTAGTATAGTAATAAGTAATGAGATTTTGTTCTGGAAATCCCAGAAATTCAGTGAATATGACGTAATATTAATTTTCAAACGTAACGGCAGATTTTTGTGATTTAGGTGATTTCTGAATTCAGTTTAAACAAAATTCAAATTTTGTTTGCAAAAATGGTTCGTTGCAAAAATTTTGATTAAAAATCAACAGAAATCCAAAAGCATTACATTTTTCATTAAACATAAGTTTATTTAAAACATTCTTTATCGAATGGTTTTTACATTCTTGATTGTAAATGGCAAGATTTAATTACTGATGTTGATGATAGTTGACTTTTAAATGCAAGGATTTCGCTCAAAATAAGAATGGACCAACAGAAATGGTTTTCCGAAACTTTATCGCATGATCTCTAATCCCCCTCATAAAATTGAGGATCCTAGGTAATTCAGTGAAACCCAAGAGTGCTCTTGAACATTTATTTTCAGAATGCTTTATGGAATAATAAAGAACATTGGTACTTGCTTCTTATTAATCGTATGGCATTGGCAAACAATAGTTATGAGTAGCCTATTAGCGTGTTGTCCTCGGCGATATTTTTGGCTTGTTAATCACTGGTTAATACACAAGCTTCAGAAAATTGATGTTTTGAAAATCTTTTTAAATTCAGTTAGAGCCAATATTTAACATTAAACTATAAATATAATCACAGTATCAAATACAAACTTTCAGTAATTCAAATCCTTGTGTTTTTGAGCTGTCACATTTACATGCTTGTGGATGTAAAGATCAATAGATGATCAACTCTTCAATAGATATGGCCCAAATTTTGAAGAAATTCTACTTTTTAAATGCTAAAATTGCGAAGTAAATTTTATTTACCTAAATTGTAAAGTACTTTTATTATCGCATTTACATACATGCAAAAGCATAGACCGATTGACGATCCATCCACCTTAATGATTACAGTTCCAAATGCCATTGCATCTACATTTTTAAAGGAAAATCTGCTTACGAATTCTTTTTCTATCTAGCTCTTCTCGTTTTGCAGTTATCGCGTTAACTCGCATTCTGTCTGTCTGTCAGATAGATTTTCTTTCAGTGGATTTCGTTCAAATATTAGTAGAAATCGACGATTTTTATGTCACATATTAAATTTTATTCGTCTAGCTCAAAGCATTTTTGAGTTATCGATTTCATAGGCAGACAGGCATACTTAATTCCAAAATTGCGTTATTCTAATTATAGAAGACCTGAAGTATAGAGATTCGTCAAAATCTCGACTTGCGTTTACAGTATACTTTATTTTATACTTCATATACAAAAAGGAAAAAGCGAGAAAAAATTTTCAACGAAATACTATTAGGAATTTGTCTCTACTTACTTTTAATATTTTACTTTGCTATACATATTACTATAAATTATACAACTCAAATTATTATCTGCCACACATATATTATTAAAAAAAAAGAGTCACAGCTATACATTCGAAGTGCTTCATGTGGCTTTTGAGCCACGGGAGACCATGGATTTTGAAAATTTTCTAATACAAGGGCAAAGGTTGAGGGCCGTAAGGACCTCATATGTGAGTCAAGTTTCATGACCAGAGGAGAGGGTTCGTTTTATATTTTTCGAAGGTGAAATGAATGACTCTCACAGGTACATAAATTAATGATAAGGGTGGAAACTCGGATTGGTAATCCTCTTCTTCTGGAAGCAATTCCAAATTACTATGTCCATGCCAGAATAGTTCTTGTGTAAGTTTCAAATAATAGCATTAATATATATAAATTCAATGCTGAAATTTTGGTATCCTTTTTCGGTGAAACCATTAGCTTTTTAATGGGAGCATAGCAAGTATTAAACAGTAACCGGACAATAACATATTTTATAGCACCACTTATCTTATTTGTAGATAAAAAATTATATTAGAATATTAAAATTTGGTCTTCAGAACATATTTCTATGAATTGCAGGTGATATTCATAACCTCTTTGACTCCCATCGCCATAGTCATCACATACAATATTTTTAACAAAAATAAATGGCCACAAATGAAAATATGAATGTGACTTTTAGACAGCGACGGATTTAGTTTCTCTGGGAACTGCCTGTTCAGTTTTTCATTTTTACATATCTTCAATTTAATACACACGTTAATGCTTAATTTTATATCAATTTTTTTCCTTTCAGTAATTTTGTGAAATTTTATACGTTTCACTTATTTATTATAATTCGTGACTGTCAGATGCAGACATCCATGATTGTACACAATATTATTTAAACAGCTGCCCTGCGTTTTGAAATGCTACAATAAATGAACGTAATAAAAGAGGTAAGAAAAATGTAAATATGACCCTAATATTTTATAATTCACAGAACTTATAGTTTTTAAATATTTATTTATTTCGCAATTTGGTTAAAAACATTTTCAGCTTGACTATCTTCCCTTCCTCTCTCATCCATTGGCACAGTGGGTCTGCCTAATTGGAAATCCATCACTATTTCCAGAAACTTTTTTTTCCATTTGCTGAAAGCATAGGATTTCTATGATAAATGGTTTGCATGGTAGCATCTGCATAGTTTGAAATCCACCACTGTTTCCAGAAGCTTTTCTTCATTTCGTAAAAACTTATAATTTCACTGGTAAATGGTTGGCACGGCAACGTCTGTCAAATTGGAAATCTTCCACTATTTCCAGAATCATTTTTTTCCATATGAGTAAAGCTGAGATTTCTCTGGTAAAACATTAAGATGGTAGTAATCTAGTATAAAGCAATTGTCTGCAGAAAGTGTCTTTGAAGGAAATAGAAAAAAAAGTAAGTAACGTCATGTCATAGACTCCTATCAACAGTCTCAGAGAATAGTAATCCAATTTTTAACAAAAGAAGGTATCGGTGAAATCGTAATTTACGTTCAAATATGTATGTCTAAAATAAGTTTGTTATTGTTATACTAATGCATAATCATAATGAATTTGTTGCTGACTATACTCAACAAATAATACAATTCGTACTTTATAAGTTTACTCAGAAAATGATTAAAATGATAGCACATTCTAAAAGCTTTATTACGTCATATACACATATTTCACACAAATTTTTCATTCTTCTATAAATATCAGTTCTACCAACATCTGCTTTCGATAAAAATTGAACTACAATATGTTGAGCTTGTTTGAAGAATCTCTGTCACTATTTTGTCGTTTCTGTTTAACTCAAAAACTCATAGCCAACAATTATGAGTTAATGACTGTGAGTATTTCAGTTGATGTGAGCATTCATAAATCAAAAAAATTTAATTATTACCATATGGAAAAATGCATCTAGAATCACAGTTATGTATGTTCAACAATATTATATTTGTTCATTTTGGTAATTTGTTAAAAGTACTATTTAGCAGTGGCGTATTAATATAATATATATGAGAACTTACAGATCATATCACATCATAGTCACAAGTTCATTCGGGCTTGACTTATACTTTGCATTGTTTATTACTGGTGTAATGATATGAGCTCCATAATTCTCAGATCATATCACAATGCTACTTGATTTGGACCTGACTTATACTTGCAACGCTATTATTAATTAATTAATTAATAATAGCATTGTGAAATAGAGAATAGATAATCGTTATCTTCTGCAAAATATTATAATATTCTATTGTTTTATAAATATTTTAAAAAGGCTGCTCGTTATACAAATATTTTAGGCCATAAATAATCGAATATTATGTTTAAGGAACTTTCCCTATTTTTAAATATTTAAATGAGGAGAAATATGATAATACTTCTACTTGGTTGTGTCTGACACTAAAGGTGAATAAATTCTTTGCTTTTGGGTTTCTTTTTCAAATTTACTTTGTTCAATTTCAATGCATTATATTGAAAAATGTTTAATGCCCTATTTGCATTTCAAAGAAGATGAATTCTGTTCTATTTCAGAATAAATAAAAATCTTCAACATTTATTTTTCACATTTACCCAAGATGATTTTTAATCAGTACATAAAAAAATACACATTTATAAACCTTTTGAACTACTAATTTACTATAATCACCGCCATACATTACCTTAAAACGATCCCATTAATGTCTTCTGACGCGGTCATTGATTAACAACATCAACAACAAATTCAAAGCAAATTTTCTGTCTGCTTTTAACGCCTTCCATATCAATACAGACCGAATGCACTTCAGAAAAAGAGGGTCAACCCCTTCTCACCCCTTTAGCATCCAGTGAGTGATGCATCAGGCATATTCCCAAAGGAAATGGAGGACCAAAGTTCAGGTACTACCAACCAACAAGTCTCTGGACCATTTCCTCAGAGACTAATGGACGAGAATTACGCGTCGAGGTCCGATTTCTTCCTCAACACACCTTAAAGCGTCGAGTTTGCGAAGAGATAAATATCCCTCAATTAACCCGCCTGAACCTGACTTGGAGGAAGACCGGAGATTTTCGTAGCTCGGTTCTCTTTCTCAGAAAGGTTTGGGTTGTTTTTACTTATTTGTGGTAAATGCAAGAAAGAAGAAGAGGTTCTCGTGCCTAAGAGATGAGAGAGGTCACCGGTAAAGGCCGCGACACGAGGTAGGAACTAAATAATTAAAATAAAGTGAAAGGTGTGCCCGACAAGAGGAATTGGGCAGAATATCGGCTGGATCACGTCAAAGGCTGTTACTTAGGTTATTTAGCGTTGGAAATGTTACTTAATGATGCAAAAGTAAAGGGAAATGCTGTAAACTGTCAGATTTATTATTTATGGAAGGAAGATGTTGCAGATTTAAGCATAGCCAGAAGAAAATTAAAAAAAATGAAAAAGTTTTTGATTTTAAAATAAACTTCAGATTTAAAAAGTTTCAATAAATTAAGGATATGGAGACACCATTTTCATATAATTTAAGGTAGGTAATCATATTTGGGTTGATTTTTTTTAAATGCTATAAAATATTTAGATTTTTGAAATTTTTGTATAAAATTGATGGAAAAAAATCACCTGTAATACAAAAATATACTTATTAAAAGCCAGATAATTTTTAAAATTGCAAAAAAAAAATTACTTTGATAAAAGGCGATAAAAGAGCAAAAAAAAAAAAAACCTTACGTCAAGACAAACAAATTTAATAGATAAAAAAGTCTATTTGAAACAACAACAATGTGTAGCTGATACTGACCCTCTCAGCAATTAAATTCTATGATTTTGACTCTCTCTGTATTTTTTTAATTCCAATTATTTATCAAATTTTATTATTTATAACTATATTGAAGAAAATAATAGAGTGATATAATTGAAATTTTCAGGAGGTGCAATTAATTAGAGATATAATTGAAATTTCTCCTTGTTATCAGTAATGTTTTGGAATATCACTTTGAAAATGCAATAGTATACTTATTTCTATCCATCCTTAAAAATTTGGATATCAACAGATAAATAACACGAAATTTTTCTTTTTCTAAAGATTGTAAAGTTTTAAAACAATCGTAAAATTTTCTGCAAGAACTATATTCCTTATTCTGTAGTTCAGGAACAGAAGAACATAACTGAGAAATAATTACATCAAATTAGAAAACACATTAGGTTTTAATTTTTGAGGATTTCTGTAAGAAGATTTTTTGAGTTTAAGAAGATAGCATTTAAACATGTAAAATAGAATTAAAAGTGTATTATGCAAATATAAAAATCTATTTAACCCTTCGAAGAATCAGCTTATAAACAAAATTCAAATAGATTTATTCAGGAAACTGCTCAGAAATTAAGAATATTTTGCAGAAAAATATTTGATAGTTTTACCAACAATCATATTTTAATGTAGTCACCGACCTTATAAAAAGACAGCGGTAATTCTTAGTCGTACAAACTCAGTGGCACTGAGAGGTAATTCTGAGTTTTCATTGGTGATCAGACTTTCTGGTATAGGCAGGGCAATCCCAAATTTTAATTGCTTGCCTAAAATTGATAGAATTGCTCAACTTTTGTTCTAAATTTTAATGAAATGTCACCAATTGTACCATTTTTTATTTACAAGTAAATAATATTATATTATAAGAAACATTTGAAACTGCATTTTTAGTACCTGAAAAAATATCGATATCAGAAATCATTATTGATTATTTATGTCAAACCCTCTAACATTTTACTTATCAGCAATAATCTTATATCAAACGTATTAACGAACGTAAAACTTATATTAATATAGAATATCGATACTTTACTAGGAATAATGTAAATAAATTAGTCTTCTTGGGTACAACCGATCACCCCGCCACCACTGAACGAAGCAGTAGGAATTAATCTGAGAAGAAAATAGTAAAAATACTTCTTCCTTGATTTTTATAATTAATCTTTTGCTCAGTAACTTTAAGTTCAGTAATTTGAACATTTCTCGAGTTTTATTGTATACTGTGCGCACCTCTCTTAAATCAATGTCGTGGATAGAAGATTGTATTCTTACACGTCCTAAGTTTATATTCAAAAAGTTTGACCTACTTAGTTTTAAAACAAACAATAAGAAAATTATCAATGACCACTTATAGAATTATGCTGAAGTTATATATCTTGCATCAAGGCCTGAAGCTGTAAATGCCTGGAATTCGACAAAATCTCGTTATTGGATCAAATAACTATGAGAAGTGGTAGCATTTTGTTGAGAATCAATCTCTTCAGTATTTTGTTTAATTATTTAAATTCAAAATAGGCTTGTATGACCTAATTACTATAATTATTTATTTGCAATTAATATAGTCGAGGCAAAATTGCTTAAATGTTTATTTGATAATCAACATTCCCTCTTTCCATCGAAGATTCTATGGTTTCCCATCATTTATTAATTCTACATCGAGTCATTGTTTGTAAAAATAAAATCAGGTTATTTATTTATTAATAGTAAATCAGGATTTACAAAATGTCTTGATAGCATTTTAAATCTATATAAAATAAAACCACAATTTGAACTCTCCTTTATTACCTAAACCGAACCTGTTAGGTTGCTAGTAAAAAGCTTTGGGAAACATAAAGAATTTAATGCCACCGGCCTTTATGAAAAGTTCAAAACAAGCCCAAAATAAAATTAAAAAAAATATTTTTTGTATCTTTTAAAATGATTTATGATGACCTAACTGCTTTTTGATGGTTATTTCTTGTGCTCAATAAGAGAAGAAATCAAAGAAGAAAAATAATAGAAAATATTTTATTCTAAATATAAAAATTATACTAACATTGATATAAAGGTTGTATAGAGAAAATATATAATCTCTTTTGCGCGATGAAACATAAAACTGCATCAAAAGTTTTTAACATTATAAAAAAAACCAATTTTGAAAAATATATTAAAAATACATTTAATAATTTGTTAATATCTTTTCATAAAGAATAAAAATAGTTATAAAGATTTTAAACGAGTAATTTAATATTTTTTAAATTTATTTTTATTTCAATATTTAATTCTAAAAATATTTTTATGTATTATCTATACAGAATTAAATAGATTCTGTGTGAAAAAGAAAAACAATGAAAGTGTTTTGCCTCTAGTTTCTTGTGCGCCATGTTCAGTTTCGATCTTTGAATTTAGTTCCATAGCGCAGTACAAAAAATTAGGTATTTCGGGTAAATTAGATACAGTAGGTATTAAGCAAAGTAGGTATTTTCAGTCTCTTCTTTTTGATAGATTACATCAAAAATTTGATACAAACTTCGATATAATTACACAATACATTTCTCTTATTGAACTGAATTCTTGTGGGTTACACATATATAACACACAGATAACAAATACACAAAACCGATAACCAAAAGAAACCTTTTTATAAGAGTAAAATTAATATGCAACTAAGTCAATAATGCTTAGATGTTTATCAGAGGCAGATAGAAAAATTATTATGCTTTAATAATATAATTAATATAATATAAATATTATTATGCTTTAATGTTTACTGACTATATACCCAAACAACAATACTTGAAAGCAATAACGTGATTAAACTGCTTAAATTTATGGCATCTTATTTCAAGCTAAGATTTTCATTCACTTGGTTCATATGAAAGACATTTTATGATAATTTTTATTAGAAATTTGAAGGATGGATATCTATTACATTTTTGAATACATAACACTTTAGAAAATATCTACGTAACTCAATTAAAAAAAGAGATAAGATTTTAGAAACAAATAAAATTAATATATTTCTGAATCAACATGAAAATTCTGAATACAGATTCCATTGCGTATCATTTTCATTCATTTAAAATCAGTATCATTTCATTCATTTGAAATCAGTATCATTTTTTCCCATGCATCTGAAATTTCACTTTAAATGTCATTTACATCAAAAAACCATTTATAATTTTCTAATTTATGCATAATTTAGTCATAATGCCAATTTATTCATAACCATTGTAATAATAAAATATTTAGGGTACTTTTCCGTTAGTCGGGCGCAAGCGAAAAATCGCCAAATAATGTAGATTCCGCCAAATTCGCTTTTGGTTCACAATTGGGGACATTTGCTCCCGGCTTACGGAAAAGTACCATATTTAGTATATATGACACACAGGAGGTAAAATTTCAATTTTGAGTCATTTTCCACATTGATTTGCACTGCATTTAGAGAATTAGGTGAATTATGTTACCGATTTAAAGGTCCGAAAGTATTCACAAATGATGAATCAATAAGAAACAAATTGTTTGGCGTTGATCCAAAGAATGATGATGCAAAATGAGACGAAGTTATTTCACCTTCCTTTACATGTGTATTGGAATCCATGAATAAACTTTGAGCTTATACTGATTAAACCAGCGGGAGTGGTCTTCCTTATTACCCCTCTGTGGGATTAAATTACCCCTCTGTGGGATTACCCCTCTGTGGGATTAAATTACCCCTCTGTGGGATTACCCTTATTACCCCTCTGTGGGATTACGCATAAAATTATGGACATTTGGTAAAGCAGTGAATGCCTTGCACGTCATTGGCGAACAATAGTTACCAAATATAGATATTTGGCGCGAATATAGCATTTTTGCTAAATCCTGTATATAATCTTAGGCTATTGGTAAAGCAGTGAATGCCTTGCACGGCATTGGCGAACAATAGTTACCAAATATAGATATTTGGCGTGAATATAGCATTTTTGCTAAATCCTGTTTATAATCTTAGGCTATTAATCCATTGTATATATATTTAATATACAAATATTGATTGTCCTAATAATTGAACATGCATTTTGAATCCTTTTTCAATTTATTCCTAGCGTTCTTAATTTCTGGCTTGAATGTAGCATTTTTACTGAATCTAGCATTCGAATTAACATTTTGGACGCATTTTCCCGCACCAATTAAAAGCAAAATTTAGCGCTGAACTACAGCTGTAGTCACAAGCGTCACATACCGAATTTCATTTATTTAAATCACTGCTTTTATGAGTTATTGGGTTTATATGCATTCAAAGCAATACACTGACAGACGATCAAAACTTTGACAGATTTGAATTTAAATTTGATAAGAATCTACATTTTCGACGAGCCTGTAATTCAAATTTTTTCCTATGTAACTCTTTAAGTTTCCTCTTAATGGATTTCGTTTAAAATTTGAGAGAAATTTCTAATTTGACGTAAAGTTTATATAGAACCTTATTTTAATTAGTTGAAATTATCCCTGAACCAACAATCTTTATCGATTAAACAAACAATAGTTTAACTTGTTTGGTTTATTTTTAAAAAACGTTGCTCAAGTTAGGCAATAATACTGTGATTTCCAAGGGAAATACTGCAACAGCAGACGATAGATAATTCAAAAGTTATACAGTGAAAGCCGACTCCAAAATAAAACTACATTAACAGACGATAGATATTTCAGAAGCTATACTGTGAAAGCCGACTCCAAAATAAAAAATGGGATAAATCGCCAATTTTTTGCCTACGCATTTTGTGGCTTCAACAATTTGTTGCCTGCAAATCGCTTCAAAAACATTAAGCCAAAACAGCATCATGCTCTCACATGATAATAAAATTTTAGCCGCCGGCTTAAAGTGTTTCTGAGTAATCTTGCAGTAAACTATAAGACTAGCAAATGCATTTATATAATACCAAATATGTGGAGAATCGTCAAAATCTCTGTTTCGGGCTTTTAAGTGATTACAAAAAAACTTTCTCTATACTTCGTATATGATAAACTAACAATAATAATACTTTGTCAAAAACATAAAAGGAATTACGAAATCTTTAAATCTACCAAGGACAAAAAGAAAGAAAAAAAAGTCGACCGCATAGCAAGAAAAAAGACGCACAGTGTTTGCCGAAGCTCCACAAATAGTGGAAGCAGCGCATCTCTCATCAGTTAATAAGTCCGAGCCATCATGGAAATAGAGCGCAATTAATTTTAATCTAAAAACAATATTATACGAAATGATTTCGTTGGCAAACAGCCTCTCTTTATTGGATTAGGGGTGCAGGCTGCGGTTTTATGGCGAGCGCGCCGCCTTGTGTCTGGTTAAACAAGCGATGCGAAGATGCTGAGGAGATTTTTCACCGATAACGATATTCAAACAGCCTCAGATTGTCATGCACGATGGACGTTTGTAGACCTAATTTGATGTTATTAACTCCACTGTTTACTCTTCGAACGGGTGGGCTGGTTCCTTGAGTAGCTGGAGTTACAAAGACATCATAGTGTTCCTATGCTTGAAGAAAATGAATGCTCCTGTTTTATTATTTAAAATGTATGCTTTGTTAAAAAATCTTACAATAGGCAATGGGGCTTTGTATTGCTACTGAAAGACAAAAGATTATAAGCAATGGCGGATTTAAGGTATTTCGTGACTTTAGGAAATGTGCAGTATTAAGTCACTTTTTTTAATAAACTGATCATAATGTTCCTATGTAAGAAGACAACGAATAGTTCTGACTTAGTATTTAAAATGTATTCTTTTTTTTAAAACTTTTTTTATTCCCTTTTAATACATGAAATCTCTTCAATATGCAATGGCGTAGTTACCGAAATGCGCAAGATTATAGCCAGTGACTGATTTAGGCATTTCGCGAACTTCAAAAATGAAAGTCAATTCAAAGTCACTTTTTAGTAAACTGATCATAGTGTTTCTTGTTAGAAGAAAATGAATGTTTCTGGTTTATTATTTAAAGGATATTATTTTTTATAAATTTTTTGTTATTTAATTTTGAAATGTGAAATTTCTTCAATATGCAATTGCGTATTGTATTGCTACCGAAAGAAGAAAGATTATAGACATTGTGAGGCCACTTTTTTTTAATAAACTGATCATAGTGTTCCTGTTTTATAAGAAAATGAACGTTTCTGGTTTATTATTTAAAATTTTTTTATTCCCTTTAAATATATTAAATCTTTTCAATCTGCAATGCCGTAGATACCAAAAGGCGAAAGATTATGTATATATATATTTTTTTTTCTTTTTATATATATATATAATATTTTTTTATGGTACTGGTTGAAGAATAATATCTAAGTAGGAAAAAAAACCTAGACAATTTACGCATAATTGATAGTTATACATTTTCTTAACCAGTTAAGTGCGTTCGATGAGTATTTATCTAATAAAAATAAAAATCTTATCCGCTTTATTTTGAAAAAAATTTGCAAAATTTACTATACAACCATTTGCATTACTTCCGACGTATATATGCATCGTGGCTTGACTTTAAAAAAGGGAACCAAAAGAAGTTAAAAAAGTAAATCCCACAGTTAACTTGCTAATACTGTTGAAATGGTAATTAACTTACATTGTTTTTCTTAAACCTATTAACTATCATTCTATCATTAATCAAAACTAGCATTAACTAACATTATTTTTCTTAAAAGCATTAACTGTTTTTTATCATTAATCACAACTGTCATCAACTAATACTATTTTTCTTAAAATCATTAACTATCATTCTATTATTAATCGTAATTATCATTAACTAACATTATCATAATCTTTCACTATAATTAAGCATTTAATCTTCATGAAAGACTATAAATATGCAATTAATATTAAACATATATAACATTGATAATTATTATTTTACGAAATCTGTCAAGCGGAATATGATATCGAATATCATAATCAATTAATAAATAATTAAAGTACTAATATATTATAAAACATATATATTTTAATTGATCACTAGACTCTGCAGCCGCATTATTTTTTTAATTGAAAAACTTGTTTTCTCATATATTTATTTATTTAACAATTGGACTAATTTTTCAATCAACCCGTCTAACCATCCCCCTTCAGTCCAGGGTCGTAGAAGACGCCGTCGAAAACCAGCGGAAGTGGTTTTCCGAAAAGTTTCTCGTATATACTTTAATGAAAGTGTTATTCCAGAGAATATCATGCATGGCAGTGGCATGCAGTAGTTACGAAATATATATCTTTGGCTTGAATTTAATGTTTTTGTGAATCTATATTGTGCCCTTGGCAAGATTTTTGGCGATTAATTCCTGGCATTCGTTAATAATATCCAGAAATAAAAATTTGATATAGAACTACATTTGTAGTCATACAATCAAGCTCCAAATTTGATGTATTGAAGTTATTCCATTTTCGAATCACCACGTTTGCACGTTTCTAAAATTACCGACCGACAGATGATAAACTGCTTGTTGGATTTGACTCAAAATTTATTAGGTGTCTATGATATAGATGTTAAGCCTGCGTACCGAATCCTATTCATATAGCTTTCTTCCTTTGTAGTTATCGTATTAACTTGTATTTGGACAGACAGACTTTCTTTGAATAGAGTTTGCTCAAAATTTGACAGAAATCTATAATTTTGATGTAAAGTTTGTGTTTCCTCCGTCTAGCTCAAAGTTTTTTTGAGTTTTGATTTCACTTGTAATTGAAGAGATAGATAGATTAATTGCTGTGAATGGATTTCGTAAAACTTAATAAATCTATATTTCCAAATTTCATACTTTTAGCTGAAAGCGTCTTTGAGTTATCATATTGACAGATAGGAAGACAAAAATGTGTTTTTCGAGCTCAAAAGAGCTCTAAAAATGGAAATTCGTCAAAATCTCGGGTTCAAAATTAGTGACTGCAATATTTTCTGTATACTTCATACATGTAAAAGTAAAAAAAAAAAAAAAAAAAAATACTTGCTTTATGTCATTTTTTAAAGATAAATGGTTTAAGGGGTAGGGAAGGAGATATTGTCCTGATGTGGTTGTTATATACTTTTGTTAATCCAATAACCGTTACTGGGGCGAAAGGATAGTTTCGTTTCCAGGACACCACACATACTTAAAATTACTGAACCACTTATAAGTTACTGTTTTGACTGCCCCGTAGTATAGCTCTGTTTAATGTCCCTTTTTAATGATTTATTAATTATTATTTTCATATATTTTTATTCATTTATTTTTTAAAAAACTATACACTACAAAAAAAAGCAAGTTGCAGAGGGCATTAAAAAATAAACATGAAGTGCATACAAAAAATAAAAGCTATATGCATGAATCCTAAGAAACATTATAAAGCGTTTTAGAAATTTAATTTTAATATATGTATATAGTTAATTTAAAAGCATTAAAATATATTAAGAATTTAAAAGTGATGATCTCTGGGCTTTAAAAAGCTTTAAAAATATATGAGAGATTCAAGTCTAAATATGCTCACTCTTAAAAGAATCAAAAGTCCCGTTAGGTATTAAAAAATTGAATGCC
>JAPMOR010006545.1:49439-76292 GCA_026543865.1 Argiope aurantia
TAGAGAGAGAGAGAGAGAGAGAGAGATAAACATTAAAACAACTTATTAAAAGCATAAAATTCTTTAAAAATAAATTGAATGCTTTATGAAATTTATACAGAGATAATTTATCTCTATAAAAAATTTGATAACCATTTCTCATATAAACTATTGATTCTAAACCTTCTGGTTGATACACAAAATGTATACGTTTTATGAGCATAAATTCAGATAAAGTATTTCAATTAAAAAAAAAACTTAAGTTTCTAAATCTAAAAATAATGAATAGAATGCAGTAATAATTACGACCGTAATGGCAGCACTTTTTTTTTGTTAAACATTCCTATATAGGTATTTTTTTTCTTCTCACATTTATCTTTCATATATTTATTCACATACATATTGCGAACTGAAATTCACTCAATTGAATATTCCAATATTCTAAATTAGAATTTAGAATTGCAAATTATAAAAAGCGTATCGTGCCGATAAAAAATAATAAAATAATAAAACTGCCGGTAAAAAAATAATAGCAATAACATTCATTTTCTGCCATGAAAGGAGATAGCGAACAAATCAGAATAAATATAATTTATTCATGCTTAGGTTTATTCGAACACTGTAAAATCCGTCACTTTAAACATAAAAAAAATTAAATGAATCGCTGAGTTGCTTCATGCCAAAACAGAAGTAGGGATGTCAGCGTCAAACGCAGATTAAAAGGGGAAAGGTATTTTTAAACTTCTCCCAGAGATACAGACAGCAGTGGATGATTACATAAAATGATGGATAGAGTTCCTAATCACTGAATATCAGCTGTCTCCTACTAAAATACATTATGTCATCATTTCTTTTTTATTTTATATGAAAACTCAAATCCTCTAGATATGATTTTCGCCGGCCTCTCACTGCCTCGCATATTTGAGGGATATTTCAAAATAAAATATTTGTAAAAGTTCCCAACTCAACTTCACTTCTTCCCCTTTCAAGCATAATTAATAAATTCGAATGGTGCTTTATAGAACCTTCAACTTATCAAACATTTAATAGGTTGCCTTCACTAAACTGATACGATGCATATGTATCAATTTAGTGAATTGCAATGAACTGGTGAATATAATAAATTAGTGATTATGCATAGTTATCGGTTTTTATTTATAATCACCAACAAGTGTAATAGTGATTATGAATATCAGACAAGGGTAATTATGCATAATAACCGGATTAATCACATTTAGTGTAACATATACAATGGTTGAACCAGCTGATCGTTAAAGGTATCTAATCAATATTAAAGTTGGAACTAAACAGTTTTTGAATCTAAAATATTCAGTATTTGGGCCGAATTATATCTACTGTTAATAACAAATTCAGAATCAATTATTGATAACCAGTTCCTATCAGCTAATTGAGAGTAAAATTTACAGCCGTAAATTTTTAGAAGTCTGTAGCAGGACTAGCTTTTAACTTCGTATTTTTGTATTTCTGTATTTCTGAGTGTGCTTGTTTAAAATATTTCTCTGTTTTATTGATATATTTTTTTTCCCTATTTTCACAAAATGATTTATATAAAACTGAAACTGGCTGATTTGTAATTTTCTTCAGACAGACGCAACCATACTGATAGTGCTAACTATGCAGGAAAAATCACGTTTCAAAATCACGCTTCACGTTTTCAGGCCTGTATAGATTAGGCATTGGATTTTAAACGCCAAAAATTTGTTTTACAAATCTTGTATTACAATGCAAGAAAATGTTTAAAACTTGACATGTGAATGGATATAAGCATTCTTTTCCTTCTATAATTAGAGACGAAAATAAAATAATCTTTCTGCTAAATGAAGCTTTCGCAAGATTTAATGTTGCTTTGCATCTTTGCTCCATGATGGATCCCTGATGCTATAATTACTCACAGTTTAAGAGATAAAAAAAGTTCTACAGTTGAGCAAACATTAGCAGCTGCAAACTACTGTTTATTATTCTTTCAGCTTTCTTTTTTTTTACGGTGGTGTTTTCTTTATTCTCGGCATGCAAATCGTACTTAAAGTACGTTAGAAAGTCATTTACCTTACTTCACAATCGTGCCTAGATGAAATTTCGAAAGGGTTTGATTACAATAGATGATTAAAGCTGATATTAAAAAAATACTTTTGAAACAGAAAATAATTATTTAAAATTTTAAAAATTAATAAAAGTTCAATATGTAACTACAAATTAAACCTAGTTTATGTTAAGATGTTGTTTGAATATACCTTCCAATATTTTCCTTATGGAAAATAATATGGAATATGAATTATTCGATTTTTAAAGAAATATTTAAAATACTATTTCTTGAAGTTTAATTGAGTGATATCAGCGTCTAGTTTTGACTTAAAAAAAAGAGTGCTATTTTGAATAATTAGTTATTTTGAAAATTTCTCGCATGGGTTGTAATAGTCTAGACGAATTATGTTGCTTCGTTATGAAGCAAAAAGAATGCTATTTTGGGTGGTACCTCATTATTTTGAACATTGCTCAAATAAATAATATTAGTCTAGATGACTTATAACGTCCCGTTTTGAAGTAAAATGTGGAATATTTATTGTTGAACCTCGCTATTTCGAACATTACTCAAAAAGACTTTTATTAGTTTAGATGAGTTATATTATTTCTTACGGAGCAAAACGACGATCATTTCAGGTGGAACCTCATTATTTAAACATCATTCAGGTGAGTTTTATTAGTTCATATGACTTGCATTGACCTTATGTAGCAAAACGAGTTTTGTTTTGGGATAATAAAGTAATAATACTCAAATGAGTATTAATAATTGTTAAGAAATGCGCTTTACAACATCAAGCTATTTGTATTAGAGCACTATTTTGGATTATAAAGTAATAATATTCAAATGAGTAATATAACTCATTCTAAACTATTAATACTCAAATTAGTATCAATAGTTTAGATGACTTATATTTGAAGTCAAACCAATGCTGTTTTAACCTTATTATTTTAAACATTGTTCAAATGAGTTTTATTAGTTTATATGTGATATAGTGTCTTATTTTGAAGAAAACTGAGAGCTACTTAGGGTTAAATTTCGCTATTTTGGATAATAATCAGATGTTTGATTATTTTAAGAGTTATATTAATGCCTCATTTTGAAGCAAAAATGGGGACTAATTAGGATTAAAACTAGGCATTTTGAACACTGATCAGATGAGTTTTAGTATTAATTTAGATGAGTTATATTATCTCATCTTGTAACAATTTGATTACCATTTTGTATCGAGGCTCATTACTTTGAATAGTGATTTGAAGAAGAGAATGAGAACCAAATCTTTTACGTCACGCTGCAGAATGTTCGACTATGACACATGTCAATTCTGATAAACATCAACTGAATGGCGGAATAGAATCAAGAACATGGATCTTCCAGCTCAGAAAAAAATATATCCTTACATGGCTATTGAATCTGAAATAATTAAAAAAATTAAATAATAATAATGGAAGATAAATAAGAAATAATAGGAAATACTTACTTTATCAATTTCTAAAATAAATTTATAAATACTCTGTCTGTGGGCATAAACAAATCCTCTGGATGCAAGAAAATATTTAGTATAAATAACAAAAATAAAATTTACAAAGAAAAAAAAGACGAAAACTAAAATAATAATCTTTTTAATGAGTAATATGGAGTTCCAAACGATTTTTTTATATGTGCTGAAATTAATTTATATTTTGTCTGAAACGTTTCCAGCTAGAGAATAGAAATTCTTCTACGAATTATAAATAAGAAAATAAAAGTTAAAGTGTGATAAATAAAAGTTAAATTGTGTGATAAATTATACATTTTATTGGGACCAAATATACGCAGTTGTTTGATGGTAAGTTTTCGAGTATGTTGATTTTATACACGTTCTGTTTGATGTTAAATGTACAATGCCCTCTAAATGATGTGGATAAGATAGAACAGGGTGAAGCTCGTATTCAAAATTACGAGTTCCGTTACAAAATCGTGTTTTTTTTAAACGTGAAGTAAATATAACTATGTTATCATTTGCTACTCATAAATATTAAAGCATTCTTTTATTATTTGAAATAATTGTTTGGTATTTGCTTTATATTATTTTAATAATATAATTTTGTTAATTACATCAAAGTTAAATTAATATTTTTTTCCATTCTGTTTATCTGTTTAGTGCAATTCGCGAAACCCTAATAACATTATTAGAATTACTGAGATATAAATTATATAGACGCCATTTTTATATTTACATACTTAGCTAATGCTATTTAAATTATATATATATATATATATATATTTCATAAGATTGATAAATATAAATTCCAGTGGCACTGAAAATATTTCAAACTTAAAAAAAATACTTTAAGCAAGATGTTGAGGCTTTTAAAAATTGCCTTCAGAATTTTCCAGATTCAAATTTTAAATAACTCGGTATTGTCATTTGGAAAATTGAAAATCATTTCAGAGTTCAATAGGCTTTCTCTTTTGTTTAATGGTATCAAAATATCGAACAATGACAGTTTTTTTCTATTAAAAAGTTTACTCCTGATTTAAATTTAGCATCATAATCCATAGCAAGATGATATTAATCTTCGTACGAATCGTGCATCTTGTAGCCAAGATTTAGTAATTACATGTCAGATAATATGTGCACTGTCATGCCAATGAGTTAACCCATCAATTGGCTCCATCCTAAGTCTTTTAGCATTACAAATACATAAAAAAAAGTAACAGATTTCTTTCTGCTTAGTTTTCATGTTTTCATTACAGCTGTTTTTGTTTCGTTACCAATTTACGAAGTCAGCCAACCTTTTTTATTACTCTTTGTTAGCCTCGCTTCGTTTAAGGACAATTCCAAACGTTTCTCATTGGAATATGGTAACAGTAAATGTGTTACCACACGCACTAACTTAATTTATCGCTTTGTTAAATTCCACTGCGATTAACATAAATCTACAGTTAATGGTTATAATAAATCAAGGTAGAGATGGATTAAAAACAACCTAACTTCGTTTTCTAAAGACGTTTAAGAGTTTAAATTTGACGAAGAAAAAATTCTGTTTGAGTCGTTATATTTTCAGTTTTATTGGTTCGCATGCAGTAAAAGAAGAATTTACTGATTATCGATTGGGCCGTTAAAAGCGGTCGCTCGTAAAAGTATTTAATTTTATGTTTCTTTAAATTGGTATGTTGAGTTTTGTGTTTAGCTATCAAGGAGATGCGCAGTTGTAAAATAGAAATAAATTAAAGATGTTCTTTATTCGGCCTGTCACGTTTCGAATAAAATGATTCAATTAGCTTCGTAAGTAGTTCTGCTAGTTTTACCGTTTTACTGCAAGAATTATGTAAGTATTAAGGAAAAAAGTTAGCTTAATAGTAATAAAATTCGTTAAAAGTTGGCTTAGAGGTCGATTCTTATGCAATTAAATGTTACCATTCTTATCCGTTTATTACATAGTTATGCTCAGTTCCTAAAATGTTCTATGAGCTGTAATTTTTTCAAGTACCTATAAAATATAAAATATGTTTTATTGATTAGGCAACTGGTTTGAGATGTATGCAAAGCTCCGCTTCGTAGTTGCTATATATAACTAAGTTCCAAACCTGAAAGAGATGCCAAAAGCAAATGAAGAACATAAGATATAAAGAAATTACCAACAATCTTTTTTTTATGGAAGAACAATATATACGTTGGTCATAATAACGGTTGATATTTCAATCTTAATAAAAAAATCAATTCGATTTAAGAATTAAATTTCAATTTTTAAAATAAAAAATTTAATTGTTGAAATTTATATAAAAAATAAAATGCGTATAAAATAGACATTTGGTTTAAGATAAACTCAAAATTCCTTCATGGGAAAAAAATCATCACTAAACGAATAAAAAATTTAAAAGATTTACTAATTTTTTGATGAAAATTATATTTATGATGACCAAAGGAGAAAAAAAAGGTTTAATGTTTAAATTTGATTCATTTTTAACGCAGTAGAAATATGTATATGTTTTTAATGATATAATTTTAATTTAGGACGGTGTTTCAATTCCAATTTTTATCAAGTAACTTTCGAATTAACAGTATTATTAAATAAGAAATGCAGCTGGAATATTAAAATAGTTAATAGTTATTCAGCCAACTTGTTTTGATAAATCGATTAGGCAATATTTTTATTGATGGAATTATTTTTTAAAAAGCCAAATGGAATCGTTATCTCAATTAAATATAAAGAAGTGTATGTTATTTGCTTATCTGGCCAAATTGATATAGACATCAAATTTGATACAATGAATACTAATGGCTCTATTGCTTAAAAGAAATTTTCGAAAACCAAAATGTGTATTTTAAAGTGATTTTTTTTAAAAAATTATATTAAAATTTTAATGATTAATGATTTAGTGAGTTTTTAGAATTTTTTTATCGTAGTTTCCGATATTATTGCACAAAACAAATTTTTACACAGTTTTAAAATTTAAAAAGTAATTTGCCTAATGATATCAATTTATTCATTAATCAATTCGTCACTAAATTTTGCTAATCAAAAATTATTTTACATAATTTTTACAATTTATTTTCTTTTTAGATGGAAGTCCAAATATAATACAGAATAATAAATATTATTTTATATTTATTATTCTTCATCAGATATTTAATCTCGTGATATTCTAATGTTGAAAATGAGAAGACGATTTTATATATTATCTAAAATTATACAAACAAAAGAAATATAAATTATAAATTATATATGATATTAAAAATAATTAAAATAAACTAAATTCCTTCCTTGTTATAAGTGCTACTTATTTGCTAATAAATTGTGATTGTCCTAAGATAATCACAATAATGATTTATGAAATAACATGCTTTGGTATAAATTCAATGCAATCAGATATTGTCGGCATGTATCAGTACAACTTCTAAATATTTAAAATGATCTTTTCCATCGAAAATGTGTTCTTATTATTAATTGATTTTATGGTTTTAATCTCTCCGACTATGATTTCGGAATAAGTCTGATTAAAATAATTTTACACTACTTTAAAATAACATACAATATAAAAAAAGTGATTGGCAACTTGTTAGTGAATGTATACAATTTCAAAAACTGATTAGCAATTTTCTAATGAATGTATACAATATTAAAAAAATGATTGGCAATTTGCTAGCGAATGTATACAATATCAAAAAGTGATTGGCAATTTGTTAGTGAATGCATATAATATTAAAAAAATTGCAACTTGTGACTGAATGTAATTTATTAATCAAAAAACGTATCCATTATTTTCATTCAGCCTTATGGTTATGGAACGTAGATAAGGTAAAGAGAGCAGAAATTTAGACATAATGCGAAATAAACTTATGAAAAATTAAAACAAAATGTATAAGAAGTGACAGATTTCCAACAAACAGCTGGGTTGAGACGTTGGCATGTTGATTAAAAAATATGTTTTTATAAAATTGCCAAATAAATTTCTAAAAAGTATGATGATGTCGTGTCCGCGTTAGCACGGAAAGGGGGTGTAGTAGATTCTGAGGGTAAAGACCCCTGAGCACCCGAGGGCAGAAGTCTGATTTCTAGCTCATATGAAGATGAAACTCACACTTTCGCTTGCACAACCCCTTTTTACACGGGGGCACATTCACATACCTCACAGGTAGTAGATGAAGAACAACCATGCCCGAACAGGTATCGAACCCGGGATGCCCAGAGCGCGGGTCTAAAAAATATGATTTTTATGAATTCGAAATTATTAAGATAAAATTAAAACTTTGTCAAATACAAATAGTCAGGTCCTTAATTATTTCATCACTTTAATTTAGTTATTACATTATTTACAAACAACGAACATTTGTTTAAATAATTGTGTATGGACGTAGGTATGTAGCGGAATCTTCGTTCATAATAAATAAATGAAAAATATAAATTTGCTAAAATGACAAAATTAGCCTAAAATAAATCATTTGCATGATGTTAAGCTAACGTCAAGTAATAAATTATTAACGTATTCCTCATAACGTAATTATCCTACTGCCACTAAAAGCCTAAATTAAGCCCTGTATATCAGAGGAAATTCTGAAATATAAATTTATGATCCCTGCAGATTTCCATATTCCAATATATCAATATATTGAACAAGGTGAGATTAGAATGCACTATTCCATAATCGACTAAAACTAACAACGAATTTTTTCATATCTCATTTGAAAAAGATAGAAAGATTTTTCTTACTCTTCTGTCTGAAAGATCATTTCTAAAGTACAATTCAAGGTTTCATCTGGTATAATATAAGCAGCTCTAATAGGTTACAATACACATGGAAAGAAAGAAAATAGCCTCACTTTTAAAATTTTTCTTATGCATTCTTTCTTTCTTCTTATCACAGAAATCATTATAAACTGAGATTAGCCTTAAATGTTTTGTTACAAAATGATTATGATCGTATAACATAACATACCCTATCTCAAAAATATAACGACAAATTATTATCTTCCCATTTTCAGAATTTTTTAAAAACTCTATTTAATATAAGAGTAATTCGAGGGGAGACACACCTACTGCCTTTATAGGTCTAGATCAAAAATGGACGTACGATTATCTTTAACATGGTATAGAGCAAAAAACGTTAAATGCAGTATGGTGTTAAAAGCAATTTATATAAAGCAGTATAAATACGTTTGAAAGAAAATTATTATTTATATGCAATGTTGAGTAATATATTACCCTTAAACGTTTTGCTGGAAACATACGGAGTGCAATTTGGAAAGTTAAAATAGAAGGTTTAGTAGCATTTCAAGAGACAAAAAAAAATATTGATTTTTATTAACATGATAGTTAAACAGGAAGTCAATTTTTATGGTGAGATTTGCGTCATAATCATTACCAACATATAAGCAATTTAAAATTAACTAAAACCCTCGATTCTCAAATGATTTTATCTACTTTTAGGATTTATTCAATTCTTACATAAAAATAAAAGAGTATCCAGTCGTTTCAAATAAAACCTATTCATTTTATTACAGCAACCAAATCCAATGAAAAGATTTGATCGAGTTGTATGACATCTGATTAGGATGAATAGAAAATAGCAAGCTAAATAATTTGTCTGTCAATCCCACGTTGCTCATAATCGTATAAAAAGTACCAATTACACGTGGGATATCTCTGATCTCATAACAAATAAAAACGGCTAATTTATCTCCTTCCCAAGACAAATTACCCGTGGACTTTGAAATTACTTTTCAAAATTCGGGTCTACAGAACAAAGCTTAATAGTACGTTACAGAGAAAAGAGCATGTTACGGAAAAGAAATGCAATTGTTAAGACGCCAAAACCTTGCCGCCTGCAATGCACTTCCTAATTCATGTCAAAATACACAGTTCTTGACAGCGTCTTATTTGAAAAAAAAATCGAATGAATCTTCCGCCTCTGTCTGATATTCTTCAGATTAAAAGATATTGTTTATTTTTAGTTTAGTTTATTATTTATTTTTGCTTATTTTATAAAGCTAATGATATATGTAGTGGGTTGTTTATGAATGGAAGAGGCGTCAGATTTGAAAAGCGATAACCTTTCAGAGCGAAAAGAACGAGTTTGTGTTTGAAAAAAAGAAATAACAGTTTTTGTTTCATTCATCTGCGCATCGTCTGCTTGATTTATATAATTTACAGATCGTCTGCATATAATTCGTGTTGTTTATTTTTATCATGACCTCAAAATGTCGAATTTTCGTCAAGCATAATGGTATTTATTTAGCCGAAGTTTACAATAAAATTAAAACAAGCGACCATATTTCCTTTCTGTTTCGCACCTTAAAAATTGTTCTTCAAAAAGAATTTTGACATCATAATACTGACCTCTAAATTTTTTTTTCTGAATTGAACCATTTAATATTTTTTTATTCACTTTTCTATTCTTTTGTACAGTTGTCTGATAAAGTAACTCTTCTGAAAATAATTTAAAAAAAATGAACCCACTAAAATTTCAAATATTTTATATTCTATGATATATAATTTTCTTTTACTTTAATTTTACTTATTACTTTAATTTTCTTTATATACGTGCACGTTTTTTGACGCTCTATAGTAGAGGCCAAAGTATAGTTTTGGCTGTTTATTAGAGCTATCAAAGTTCGCACAGATAAACTTTAGAGAATGATTATGTGCATCTCAGAACAATTCTTTTGGAGTTTTAAATTTTTTTAAATTTTAGCATCATTTTGATGTTTTTGCAGGATAAATCATAAAATTTAATTACATTATTAAACAGTTAAATTGCATTATTAAATTAATTACACCATACTATTAATCAAAATGGAGGGTATCGATAATTGCAGTGATACCAATTTTGTTATCATAAAAATTTTCCTGAATTTCCAAATAAATAAATAAATAATTTTTGAATAATTTTTCCTAACAGATTATACTGCAATAAAATTCAGAGCATTTGCATTTTTTCATCAAGTATTTAATGGCAAAATTTTCTTTTATTGTTGACAGCTAAGGAAGAAAGATTCGCCAGTTAAAATTTAGATTGCATGAATCAGAAAATGGCTGGAAAATATTATATGATGTGGTTTATTGGCACAAGGTTCTATTTAGGACAAGCTTCGCCATTCACAGAGATTTTTAAACAATTCCAGTATAAAAAATGTAAATAAAACAAGGATAAAAGGTAAACGTGAAAAGTTAAGAAGATTATTAACGTATCGTCAAATGTTATCATGTTTTGGCACAAGGATAAAAATAATTCTCAAAATTTAAATGCAATGAAAAAAAATCAATGGCCTTTAAAAAGTCAAAAAGTTAGAAAATGGAATTACAATAGATTACTAATGGCAACTTTAAATCGATTTCTGTATAATTTGAAATACATTAATTATTTAAAATTATATTAACGCACGATTCCATTAAAATGCCCATATGCACAATAATCGGGGCAGGAATAAGGTAATTAACATAACATAGCATTAATTTTTGCCACAATTTAATGTTTAATAATATTTTGTTCAGAAAATCATAACACATGAAATTGTGCATAAGAGATTTAGTTAAAATTAGACACAACGTATATCCCCAAAAAATATAGTTGACAGCTTCAAAAAGGTAAGTAAAACAATGATAATTCAATTTAAAAATGAAATAATCTAGAACAATGAATGAAAAAGTAAAACTAATCTAGATAATTTGGACGTTTGGTCTTTTATAATAATAATCTCTTAGCATTAAATGAGTTATAATAATCGAATTAATCGTGTTTAAGCAAGTAAAAATATTTTTTTCTCTGAAATTCGCATTAAAACATTCTTTCCTCTTTTTGAAATTTCGGTTATTAATAGTTTTGTTAAAAAAATTGCGAAATTCTTCAAATCCGTCTTTAAAGATGTTAAATTTAGATACTGAATTATAAACAGTATGAACTAACCATTTAAAAGAAAAATATAACAGTATTCAAGAAATTCATAGTCGAGACAAATACGGGACAATTTTTTCCAGATGGGACAACTTGTCATGACTGAATTGACTAACTCATAATGTTTGATCATTTTATTAATACTCGCAAGGAATAATTACAGTTTTCTTCCAAAAAATAATATAACTAAAATCAATCATTTTTACTTTCTCGCATACGTAGTATAGAGAAAATATGGTAATCATCAAAAAATTCGAAATAGATTTTGACGAATTTTCACGTTTCAGAATTCCCTGAGTTCAAAACATACATTTTTGGAAAATGTCCGTCTGTATGTAACAAACACAACTCAAAAATGATTTGAGCTATATGGTTGAAATTTGGTATACGGTTTTTTATACCAAATTTGCAGATTTCTATCAAATTTTGAGTAAAATCTATTTTGAAGAAGTCTATCTGTCTATCAGTTTGAATATAAATTAACACAATAACTACAAAACGGAGAGAGTTAGATATATAAGATTCGGTACACATATTTAACATCTATAGTGTAGACACCTTTCAACTTTTGAGTCAAAACCAATGAAGGTACTGTACTTTCAGAAACATGTAAACACGATATTTCAAAAACGCTATGACTTAAATATATCAAATTAGATATGGACTTTTGTGACTATAAGTGCAGTTTTGTGACAAATCTTTATTTATATAGATTGAGAAAAGCATGTCTAAAGTCTGTCGGTCTGTACTTTCAAAAACATGTAAATGCAGTAATTCAAAACGCAGCCACTCAAATATATGAAATTTAGCATGGAATTTTGTGACTACAATTGCAGTTTTTTTTGTCAAATTTTTGTTTCAGTCGGTTGAGAAGAACATCTATAAAACACAAATTCGATTTTTGGATACTTTTAAAGCATTCCAGGGATTAGTCGCCAAATAACTCGCCAAGGATAACAGAACAAACTCTTTTTGAAATTTTAAATTCACGCCAAAGGTTAATATTTCGCAATTATTGTACGCCTTTGCTATGTAACGCGTTCTGTGGCATGAGAAGTTTATTAGAAGTATGCGAAGTTTAGGGAGAGCACTTCTACTGGTTTAAATGTAGAGAGTTTCAAGCTTCCAAATTAATAACAGATTAGGAAACACGCTAAAACGCAAGTGGTATTTAAAACGGATTATTTTTGCGGAATAGAATTTGATCTGGTTTATGACCACATAATTTTAGCAACCTGTCAAAACCTTGCACTAATCCACGAGTTTTCCTCCCAAATTAATGCTATTCTGTCGACAGTTGTATCAGAGACGGGAAAAACGTTATTTATAATCTTTCTAAATTCTACCCTAGTTAACGTCATTCTTAGAGCTCATTTGAGAAATATATATTTCGTTTACTAAAAATCCTCGATATAGATTAATTTATTTGGCAATGCGTACGAGTTAAATTAGTGGGGAAAATAGCCAGAGAAAGACATCATTGCTGCTGTAGTTTGTATCATTTCTTTTTATGTTTAGCATTCTGGTTTCCTAGAGAACTTTAAACTGGACTGTTAAGTAAATACACTCAGAATTAGGACTGTAAAATTAGATGCTCAAAATTAATTTTTTATCCCAGATTTGTATTAGATATGCATTTTGAGGAGTATAAAATCCTAAACCAAAAACAACATCATGTTCTCACATGATAATAAAGAAATCACTAAAAAATAAATGAATTTCTTAATTGAAATTAGTGTAGCAAATTCAGAAATGATTGTGTGGTAAAAAGGAAAATTGTCAGAAGTACAGTTATAATGATGCATTAAAAAGCGAAATCTGGATAAGAAATACGACAAATGTAAATTATAAAACGTCATTAGAAACCCCCTTTAAGTCGGAGAAGCATTTCATCTACATGCGTAAAAATCTCTTAAGTACGAGACACAGAAATCGCTTTTATTGCTTATCATCAAATGGTAACAATCAAATGTAAGCAAACCGTTATACAGATTTCTAATTAATGAAGCAGCAAAATTTCATTAGAAATATTCAGGAGAGTGAGTGCAATATCAACAGTAAGTCCATTCAGTTGGAAGAATGAAGATGTAAAAGTAATCAAAAAAGTGGTTTTAAACAAACAAACAAAAAAAAAAATTAATCGAGCTTAAAAATAGGCTTAACCATTGCTTGATTATGGAAAACATTGTTCATATCTTCCAAAACAGTTATCGTACAAAAGTAAACTTTGTATAATTTTAAAAGTCTTTCACATTTATTAATATATACAGATTTTTTTTATATAATTATGAGCTACTCTTAATATGTTATATTAGTGTCAACAGGTTTTTTTTGTTTTCCAGTCCGAGATGGTATTCAAGTGAAATTAATCTATATCAGTACATGTAATCATCAATCGCCGTTATAACATTGGGGGGGGGTTTAAAAATATCCTCTGTCCCTTTTATCTGCGTCATTATCTGATGCGAAAATCCGAACTTCTGATTGGCAGTCAAGCAAGAGAGCAAAACTTTTTTTTATTTTTAAAGTAACCGATTTATTGTGGTGAAAGCTTATAAGTCAGATAATAATAACGGGACACGAGTCATTACTTTTGTCTTGTGGTCTTGTTACTCAACTGTGAACCACAAGGTGCCAGGTTCTATCCTCGTTCATAACAATCCGTTTAATATCAATAAGAGGGTTAAAATGAGCATGAACGAATAATATTTAAGTTGGTTCATTGCATTTTCTCTTCGCGGGGAAAATTGAAGATTATTGCTAATATTTTCTTTCAATATTTATTTTTTAAATTTTGTATTTGGCATTGTATTTTTTTTTTCTCTTAGCGATTACAATCTGATTTTATAAATTAATTTTGATGTGATATTTATAAATATTATGGATAGAGAAGACTCCATAGCATGGGTATAAAACTTCCAATGTTCTTATATAATAATATATAAAATGTAACAACATATATATGCAATTACCCCCCCCCCCCTCCACACACACATATATATACAATCGTTTACTTGAAATTTGGATTGAAAAAGCTATCCTTGAATTCTTAATGACTTTTATTCTTGCAGAATATTATGAATGTAGTCCCATTTTCAACTTTTGTCAGGATTTTTTTGTCCAGGAATTGAATTAGTTAGCATATTGATAGCAATTGAATAGTTTAGCAGATAGGAAAAAAAAAGAGAGAGAGAGCGTGAAAAAGAATTTCGATCTTATAATAGTTAGAAAGAAAGAATCTTATCTTATAAGTGATCTTAAAAGAGATTTGCAAATCTCAGAGGTTTGATTTCTTGGGAAAGTCCGAGAAAGCTTCTAAGTTGCAGTGAAGATGCAGTTCCAGCGATTAGCGAAGCCATTTAAGAGTGAAGTTAAATTGAAATTATTACATACGTGTGTGTTTTAAGCATTGTTCCAATGTTAATGATATTTTCTTTTACTATTTTCGTTAGCTGAACCGCGACAAGAAGATCTGAGGTATTATTAACAGGATAATAGTCCATCTAGATTGGCACATCTTCTAGTTATTAACAAGGAAGAAAATGGGCTGTGGTGGTGTTCATTCTACAAAATGGACCTAGAGTAATCTAATCTATAACTACCAAATTTGGTGTACTTCGGAGATTACAAATATGCGACTCGGTGCGATTTTTTTAACAAAAATAATTAGTGTCTTAATTAATTAAAATTGAAGCAAAATTTAAAGTTTCCAGTTAAAGTTAATATCAGAAAAATTATTTGCATGAAAATAAATTTTACTCCATTTTATTGGGAGTACAAATTAGTTCGGTTTGTTTTCAAAAGATGGTTGTGGCTGTTAGTATGTTTCAGTGACAGCTGATTTCAGTGGTTTCGGAGAGTTTAGGCATATATCAATAAGATTCAATTTATATCATTTTAAGTTTCATTTTCTAAAAAAAAATTTAAAAAACCTTGTTTTTTTTTTACTTTGTTGTATATATCAAATTTTGTTTTAATTAAGCAGCATTTGCAGAAGGTTTTAGCTTTCTGCTTTAAGGTGGAAGAAAAGAGCAGCTGAAATGCATCGAATGCTAGTGGAAGTTTATGGAGACAATCATCGAACTAATAAACCATAGAAGAAATGCTTTCGACGTTTCAAGAATGGGGATTTCAGTGTTGAAGGAAAACTTCTCTATGGGGAATCAAAAACATTTGTGGACAAAGAATTGTTGCCATTACTCAATGAAGATCCGAATCAAATACAAGAGGAGCTTGCAAAGCCTTTGGAAGTGGCTCAACAAGCAGTTTCTGCATGATTGCAATACATGAGAATGTTTCAAAAACAATGACATTGTGCGCCTTTGGTACAGAAACCGAGAAAAGGCGATTTATTACTTGTGAGAGCCGATTCAAAGAAAGCAAAGAAAGGGATTTTTTTAAACATTGGATTGTGACTGAGGATGAGAAATGGATATTCCATAACAACACCAAGAAGAAAAATACTATGCTGTGGCAGTCAATCGTTGATATCGACCTCATTATCAACACCAAAGCCGAATATTCGTGGTTCAAAGGTCATGCTGTGTATCTGGGGAGACCAAAAGGGTATTGTGTTCAATGAGCTGCTACAACCTGGTGATTTAATTGCGAGCAATCGGTATAGGTTGCAATTGATTCATCTGAGGCGTACATTACGAGAAAAACGACCGGAATACGATCAAAGACAAGGCAAAGTTATTCTTCTGCATGGCAGTTCTTAGCCTCATGTCACAAAAATCATAAAAAGTATTTAGAAAAGTTCAAGTGGAGTATTTTGCCCACTCGCCGTATTCTCCGTACATTGCTCCTTCTGATTACTCGTTGTTCCTACGGATGCAGCACGATTTTGCAGGCTACTGCTTGTTTTTTTTCCGCAGAAATATACTAAATTGGCACCCAACTTGGATCGCCTCAAAAGACGAGACATTTTTTTTAGCTGGAATTCGAAAATTGGCAAAGAAGCAAGAAAAAGTAGCAACTAGCAATAGACAATACTTTGATTAATGTGTTCATTCATTTTTCTCTGAAATAAATGCATTTTTGACCTCAACAAACAGACCGAACTAATTTGTACTCCCAATAAAACTTTAAAAAATTCGCTTTTTAACAATATTAGTTTAATTATTACAATTTCCTTTTGAGTTTTTAAGATATAAAAAAATATTTTTTGCGTAGTATCAACAATATTTTTATTGTTGCAATGAAATTCAAATCGTTTTCATTGTTTCATCAACGAAACATTTACATGATTTTAATTTTATGACATCAGTTTTATAAATTGAATCATAGGATTTTGTTCCTTAGTTGAAATATAAAGAAGAAAGAGTGTACTTATTATCTATTCAATTTACATAAAAAATAAGAAAATGGAGTTACAGTACAGCAAAAGACAGCTTCAATTTTGAAACATATTGCATAAATTCTTGAATATTATTTTTGACATTAAATTGTAGTGGAACTCGAAGCCATAAGCGATGATGAATGACCATGTACACAATAAATAAAGCAGTTTTAAGTCTATTTAAATAGCATGTCTTTAATATTTGTCAGAATTTCATCCTTAAAAGTATTTTATTAAAGGAATCATTTTAAGCATTAAAAATTTCATTTAAATTAAACACGGTCAGTATTTCTTTTAAACTTTTAAAAGCAGAATGTGACGAACTTTTTCAAATGAAAGATATCAATTAATGATAAAATTAATAATTATTTCAGAAATAGTAAGTAATAGCTTTTCTTAACTGTTTTCGGATTAATTTTATTTTGTTATTAGATCATTTTTATATATTTTCAGATTCAGGTGAAATGCATTTAACCAATATTGCATATCTGCAGTAGCTAGTCCTCAAAGGTTACTGATAAAAAAAAAGCTGAAATAGATATTTTTATTTGAAAACATTTCAAAAACGTGGGATAAAAGTATGTAAAAAGAAATATATTCATCTCTTTTTATATTGCTTTCTTGTGTAAGTAATATAGAGAAAGTATAATAATCATAAAAAAATTCGAACTCGAAATTTTGACGATTTCGAGAAACACATTTTTGAAAAATGTTCGTTTGTCTGTGACAAGATAAATAAAAAAAATCTTTAAGCGAGACAAAGAAAACTAGATAGATAAAATTCGGCACACTT
Organism: Argiope aurantia; assembly: GCA_026543865.1. NCBI lineage: Eukaryota > Metazoa > Arthropoda > Arachnida > Araneae > Araneidae > Argiope > Argiope aurantia. The sequence goes on from JAPMOR010006545.1 coordinate 66,972, forward strand.
ATTTAACATTTATAGTGTAAAACCTATCAAAGTTTGAGCCAAAACCAACTATGGGTTGATGTTTTTTGGTCTGTACTTTCAGAAACATGTACACGCGATAATTCAAAAGCAGAACGACTTAAATATATCAAATTTAGTGTGGGCTTTTGTGTCTACAAGTGCAGTTTTGTGTCTTTGAAATCCTTGTTTCAATCGATTGAGGAAAATGTGTCTAGAGCACAAATTCGATTTTCGCATACTATTAACTACCTGCCCTTGCATTCATCGCCAAATATCTAACCAAGGATGATAGTTTTAGCCAAGGATAAATTCAGTAAAAATGCTAAATTCACGCCAAAAATTAATATTTCATAACTATTGTACGGCAATATCATACAAGGCATTCTCTGGCATTATTAGTTTATGAGACAGTATGCAAGAAAATTTTTTGAGTAGACCACTCTCACTGGTTTTTATTATTGCGATTATTTTTCTTCTAAATTGATTTATCCTCTGTAGACAATATTTGAATGAATATTCTATGCATACACATTTGTTCATAGTAGACTTCATTCATTCAGAAGGCTATGCAAGGTCATTAATACTTACACAATCTTCGGAGTTTCACTAATCTTCACGACTTAAATTTTCCTGAGTCTAACATCTTCATAATTAGAATTGTTTCTATTTACAACCATGATAAAGAAAAAAAGGTTTAAGGCTGAGAACAAACATTCTGTATGTAACCCTAACACCATATTTATAGATTTATACCCAATTTTGAACGAAATATTACAGGGAATTTATCTGCTTGTTCATGTGTGCTGAAAATGATAGTTTAAATTCTTAAGAAGATAATAAATGAAATTCAGTCATTGTTTTATCATTAGAAATATAGAAGTGCATTAAGTTTTAAATTAAATCTTCCAAAGCGGTGAAAATCCGTATTTCTGTTACTCTTGTGAATATGAATGCAATAATTCAACCAGCTGGAGTGATGTCCCCAAATTTCTCGTTTAATCTCTAATAAAGAACGCCTTGCGTTCCGTTGGCTTACAATAGTTATGAAATATTAACCTTTGATATGAATTTAGCCTTTTTACTGTGTCTGTAGTATCATCTTTGGCGATTAATCATTGGCATGCGCTTAATAGTACCAGAAAATCGAATTTGCGTTTTAGAAACGTTTTTCCCAATCAAAAATTTTACATGGAACTACATTTATAATCACAAAATCTCACACCATATTTGATATAATCAAATAATTCCGTTTTTGAGTTATTGCACTGGCATGTTTCTCAAAGTACAGAGCGACGGTTAACCTCTTATTGGATTTGGATCAAAATTTGATAAATATCTAGACTATAGATGCCGATATTGTATACCTAATCACATTTATCTACATCTCTCCGTTTTGTAATTATCGTGTTAAATTTGAGCAGGTGGACAGACTTTCTCTGAAAGGGCGTGGCTTCCAAAACGAATACCACATTTCATCCATCTAACTGTAAGTGTTTTAAAGTTGTCTTTGTTACAGGCAGTCAGACGAAACATTTTTTAAATGTGTCTTTTGAAATCAGGGATATCTCAAATGTATAAATTCGTCAAAATCTCAAATTAGAATTTTTGGACGATTACAATACTTTCTCTGCACTACGTATAGGAAAAAGTGAAAATACAACAATTAATCAGTGAAATTTCATGTGCGCCTAAGAACCAATAATACAAATCTGCATTAGATATGAATCTGATGTATCGAAAGAAAGACCTCAAAGTTTGGGTATTTCCACTTGTGGTCTTGTTGTGACTTTTAAGGGTTGACTACATCCTTTACCACCACCCACATTGAGTTTCTTATGAAGAGAATCGAAAAGAAACTATATTATTTGAATATAGGAGAAAATTGAAAAAAAGAAAACTCTCGCTGATTATCCTATTTGAGGGCAGTGTCACGGCGTACTTGAACTCAAGGTTCTTAACCTCCGGATACAACAAGTGAATAGAGTAACGACATGACAACGAGGTTGATTGGTAAGTGGTTGTGCTTAGATAAATAAAGGGTTTACTTAATAGGCAACTAATAAATTCGGGGGGGGGGGAATGAAGAATAAAGAAGATAGATTTTATATAAATGTTTTTCGGCAAATTCGTTCCAAAGTCAAGTCGGTGTGATATAACCTTGAGATGAAAGAGATTTAGACATGGACGAGATGACGAGATCTCTTAGCGTTTTCTGGAAAAAAGGGGTCGTAATTTTCTATTTCTTTAATTGTGGGAAATCATGTAAGGTTGCAACGCAAAGGCATTTTTGGATGCCTTTATTTATGACAAAACACGGCATGTTACTGATTTGCCTAACCGTCACATTTTGTAATATTTCTTTTCTTGTAATATGTGTGTTGGTGGCAGTCGTCCGGATGGGAGATACATTTGATATGAGAGGCAGTCTTGAGTATATGAGCTATATATGAGCATAGTCTTAAGTATACGAGCTATATATGAGCATAGTCTTGAGTATACGAGCTATATATGAGCATAGTCTTGAGTGTACGAACTATATATGAGTATAGTCTTGAGTGTACGAACTATATATGATCATAGTCTTGTAAATCAGAAGTGTGCTGTTTTGCATGAGAAGCTTCTCTTCAAAGTAAGCGGATTGTAATCTAAACTACAAATTTTATACTTTTCAGAATATGAGTATACTTTCCAGACAGAAATTAATTTTATGCTTTCCAGATAGAAATTTACACTAATTTTAAGTTTTTCTGCTTGATTCTACAATGATATAAGACATCTCTACAAATTTATTTAATTATGAGTCATGTGTTTTGAATTTTTACATGATTTGATGTAAGCTGTAAGCTAATTCAACAAAACTTGTTTAAATGGAATGATCAAAATGTATATCGGAATTTGTTTTTGATTTTCAAGCACCATTTAAAAAATTTGATTTGCAATTTGTTTTAATTAAACGATTTTCAATTAAATTTTACTGAGTATAAAATAACGGTCACGATAATGAAAAGAAAACCTTATTTGAACGAATTTTTCTGATTGAAATGAGGAACTGCTCTATTTTCTCACATCTTCATACTTCCAAATTAATAAAAATATTACGAATTTAAATTTATTGTTGAGGAAAAATAATCAATTTTTTCCTCTTTTTTTTTCTTTCTTTTAAAAGAGAAATTCAATGACCTCTTACCAACTTATTACATTCCATATTATTTTTACTATGAAATGTAAGCCCCATTTTTTTAAAGAGCTTATCTGGAAACACAATCTATATGTCGAAAATATTCATGATAATGAGGGGGAAAATTCAATGAAAAAACAACATCCTTATATTCATGACTCATAGAATTTGGAAAGGAGAATCATTTGTTCACCGCTGGTTTTATAAAGGACGTTGATCTAATTAAATTGAGTCATTTGTTTCTGTTCTAAATTCTGCAGTCTATTTTTATTTTTAATAAAAATTTTTTGGATATCTGGAATAAAATACACAGTTTTTGAGAATAAAGGGAAAAAATAAATGTTTCACAGTGAATATTTTTAATTTTATTGACGATTATCGATAAAGAAAGGTGATATTCGTAAGTTTTACCAGTGGAAATTATTGGTATATTGGTAATATTTTCTGAAAATCCTAATTAATTCTGCATTTTGAACGAAATATCTTTAGTTAAAATTTTTTTTTATTTTTCTCTTACAAGTGAATTAATTTTATGTTTTTCAGAAGTCATTCTTAAGTTCTTTAAGTTACTTTTAAGTTCTTCAGAAGTCTTTCTCATAATCATAGTATAAAAAAAGCATAGTAATCGTTTTAAAAATTCGAACTCGAGATTTGACGAATGTCCACGTTTAAGACCTCTCTAAATAAAAAAAAAGGAAAATGTCCATCCGTTTGTCTGCGACAAAAATTATTCAGGAACGTTTTGAACTAGACGGTTGAAATTTGGAATATGGTCATTATACCACATTTGCATATTACTATCAAATTTTGAGTGATATCTTTTCAGAGGAAATCCGTCTGTATGACTGAAGTTCGAATGTAAGTAAAGACGATAGCTACAAAACGACAGGAGCTAGATAGATAAAATTCGGTACTCAGATTTAAAATCTACCATGAAGACATCTGTCAAAGTTTAAGACAAAATCAACAATGTGGTAGTTGCCTATTTGTATCCACTTTCAGAAATATATTAATACTATCATTCAAAAACGTAATGCATTAAATATTTCAAATTATGTATGTGACTACAAATGCAGATTTTGTGACTACAAATACAGTTTTAAGTTAAATCTTTGTTTCGATTGGTTTAAAAATACGTGTTTAAAGCACGAGTTTTGGATACGATGCCATTAACATCATTATAGGAATTAATCAACAAATAACTCACCAAGAATCACATGATGTATTCAGCAAAAATGTTAAATTCACGCCAAAACTATTGTACGCCAAAATCATGCAAGGTGTTCTCAAGGAGGCATGGCAAGTTTATTAGCGAGTATTCGAGAAAGTTCGGCTGGTTTAATTTCGTTTCGTTTTTAATTTTGTTTCTGGCATTTTTGAATTGTACTGTGTAACTTGATATAATTGACATAATGGAATATATTCATATGGTGTCATTACCATTAAACAGATGCAATTGTGCAGGCTATCAAAGATTAAATTTCTCATTGTATTTCATTGTAGTATAACGTAACGAAGATCGGGGTAATATCCTGTAAAGGACAGACAATTCTTTGCACAGCTGGTTTCGGTAGTAAGTAGAGCGATAATTAGTTTTGGAACCCCTTCTCAGCAAGGTGAAAAAGATATATTAGAATTAAACTTTTCCCCCTTTAAGTTTTTTGTTTTTATTGGAGTATTCTCGGATATTTAAAGAAGAGTTCCTGAAGGAAGCCTTTTCTTGCAAGCAATAAAAACAGCTTCCATCAACAAATATTGAAAAACACATCTGTTTTCTATACACACAAAAAATTTTTTTAGTGGATTAAAAAATTTTAACTGACACAATACTATTTAAATGAATAAATTTTACAGGGGCCCATTCCACGCAACATGACGATTGATGCAAAGTATTATTCTCATCGAAATAAGATGAAGAATAGCACCCATACCAAAATTCTTTAATTAAAGGGGACACTTATTTTTTTATGGGTATCTTGAAATTTTGGCCGAAACACTGATTCGAGGTCTTGGCGCCAAGCTCAATTAAAAGCAACTATTGAAGTTATTTTACAAGGAAGCCGAAAAATCAGGGAAGTTAAGAAAACTTTTGGAATTCCTGAATACACCTTATACGAGACAGATTTCTACAATCGAATCTTCTGGAAATTTACTTTCGCAGCTAGCTAGGCTAATTGTTGACATTCGAAAGTTAATGCAATACAATTGGAAAATTCGAATCCAAGAAAATGAAATTTAATAAATAAATCTACACAACAGGTGATTAGGATAGGTTGACGTTATATCTTAAACGCACTCACCCCTATGTCTCTGAAAAGACGACAAGCATAAAGCATATCGATGATTTTAACTTAGAAGAAATCGAAAACTACTAAGATTTACAAACACAAATCGTTTTTGAAAAATACAAATAAATCGAGAAAGAATTTAAAAGGCAGGCGAAACAAACACTAATTACTAAATGCGTTTTGCTACACTAAATGAGTAACCGTAAAAGCGAACGGTTCTGTACCTTAGAATATTGGAAAAGTGTAAATAATTGCATAGTGTCTTGCGTTTTCAACGTTTCACGAACCTAAGATTTGAAAATTACAGATATGATAGTGACTTTAATCACTCCATTTGCTCTGGTTCTGAGAACTCATAAAGATTGTTTGGCCTATTTGAATGTTATTTTAAATCAGTTTGTAAGCGTCCGATACTTGAATAATGTGTTCTGTATTTCAGAAAAATATGCAAATTTTAAATCAAATTCAATTAATATTTACATTTATGTTTATGGAGTTCGGAAGAAACAATGCTTTTATTTCTAATTCACAAAATTTTAGCGGTAAGTGCGCAGAATCCCCACTCATAAGGGTATTGACTTTAATTACTCCATTTGCTCTGGTTCTCAGAACTTGCAAATGGAGTAATGAATTTTTACTCGTAGTCCATTTACGAGTTCATTACTCGCAACTGATTTTTTTTAAGTTAATTGTTTTTAAAAAAGAAACTAGTTTGACAAAAAAAAAACAAAAAAAAAACTACTCACACTTTGCGCTTTGCAGCTGCACTAAATGAGTATTAAAAATTAGTCATTGAAAATTCATAACAAAATTTACTTTTGCAAAACTCTTTTAGGTGTGTGGGATTCCTCCATTCCAGCTTTTCCTTCTTTCATTTGTCCTTCTTATTCTGAAAAGCCTATAACTGATTCTAAAATTAAATTAATATGGAGAAATAGATGTATGTCACGTGAAAACGAAAAAACCAATAATAAAAACAAAAAAGATTTCTTTAAAAAATTATTGTTTTAAGCCTTTTTGTGACAAATTGGTTAGTCATGGTTAATTATTATGCTGCATTAACAACCTTCAAATGGTTTATAGACAAGGATTTTATTTAACAGCTGATGAGTCAACGAAACAAATTTTGTAAAAATCGTTTGCAGTATGAAATTTATTCAATTTCCTGCATGTAGTTTTATATTTAAAAAAAAAACGTCAAGAAAAACCTTTAAAAAGAATGCTAATGTGTTCGTTTTTCAAAGAACGCGAATTTCTTTGATAAAACAACTCATTTTTTAAATTCTTATTGAGATATAAAAATCGTTTGCGCAAAAGGAATTTATTCAATTGCATGCGTGCAATTTATTCAGCTTTAAAAAGATTATGAAAATGATCATCACAAAGAATAGTAATTTGAATTCCTTACAACTAGATATTAACACGAAACACATCTGGTTTTGCATCAAACGAGTTTGTGCATCAAGGAAATATATCTCATTTCTCGACAGTTTAATGAACGACTTTATGCGTGTCAAGTGTATATTTATTTTCGATATGTTAATAGATAAAGAAATTAGCGATGATTAGCGATATTTTTGAATAATGTTGATGAAAAAAATGAGACCTGATCGAATCGTGCTTAATTTCCAGAAAGTAGATAAAGGGCGTTTCTGATATTGTACGATTTCATTTATTTATAGGTGTTATTATACGAGTTCAAGTAAGAAACATATTTTACAAAAGCCTCAACTGGTTTAAAAAATTGTGCGAAACTATATAGTTAAATGTGCTGTTATAATTAAGGAATGTCAAATTTTCATTCAGTAGAAAGTATCATTGTATCAATAATTGAAAATTGGATTCATAAAATACACTGTAATTATGTCTTAATTTACCATGTATCATCAATATATGGAAAATTACGAAATAATAACTATAAACCGTAAATGTTAGGCATTTATTTTTTGCACAATTTAAATTTAAATATAGTAAAATACATTTATTATGTTTTCCAAGGCAGTCAAAACGACCCATTATCGAATATTGTATCAAAATATTATAAACTACTAGTTCTAAACTACTAGTTCAGTCATAAAATATAATAAAACTGTTCGACCTTTCTCTAAGATTTCTTAAATGCAATATGTATATATACTTAGAATAGATTTGGTAAGATATATTCTTTTATAAATACTATAATGCAAAATTAATAATAATAACAATAAAAAATAAAAATAAAAATTGGAAGACTTTAAAACTTCTATCCACTTTTTAAAAGATATGAACAATACGTATTCATAATTACAGATATTTTCATTTCAATAAATCCTTTTTCCTTTATCAATAGCAGTACTTATAGTATCCTTTTTCAATAGCAGTACTACATATTTTTTTTATTTTTTGCTTGAATTTTTGGAACATATGAAAAAGGGAATTCTCATTGTTGAATGTAATGTGATATTTTACATTATTTTATTGTTACTATTAGACAATGTTAGGCATTTATTTTTTGTTATATTATTAAAAACAAAAATGGTGATTTTTGTTTTTGTTTGATCAAAAATAGTGAGTTTTATTGCAATATTACTTCGTGGTTTTTTTCTTCATTTTCAAATAGATTTAAAAGAAAATTCTCACTTTTTTGCTGTTTTCAAAAGGTATCGTCATAGCATTTCATTTTGGATTTTATCTGAATAACTTCAAATTGAATTTACACAAATAATTATTGTAATCTCAAAATTTTATACAGAACAAAACAATCTTAACTATGAAGTTATTTAGGTAAGTACTGAGATTGCAAAAAAAACGTCTTCAACATTAAAAAAAATTAATCAGCAAATTCCTCTTGTTTCAAAAGTTTTCTTCCACTTAGTTTCATGATAATTCTTGATTCGATCAGTTTAAAACTTTTTTAAGATGGTAGCAAAAATTTTCTGAATAATATGCGTGTCCCAAACGGAAATATTATGAAAACATGTAATAGAAGAACCGAAGCTCCTTTAATTAGAGAAGAGTTCTATTAAACTGTAAAAGGTTCAGTTGAAGCAGTCTGAAATATTCTATGAGAATTTGTTTATATTTAAGTGTTGCCATTTGGCAATAAGTGAATTATGTGCCGTGTATTTAGAGTTTTATATATAGAAAGATATTTTTGGATTTTCAATTCATCTTTTTATTTATGATGCTAATTAATTCTTCGGCATGCGTTTCTAAAAGCTTTTAATGTATTCATGACCCAAGTTATAGATTGAAATGTATGAATTGTTTGTACTCATAATCTGTTGTTTAAAAAAATAGTCAAGGCCATCACTTGTTGCATGAATGTACGTAATTTGTTCAACAAATAACCATTATAAATGATATTTCCAAAATAACAAATTTATATGTTCATATCATCAAATACAGAATTAATTAAATTCTCTCTTTTACCTAAAAGATTTTTTTTTCTTTGTGATGTCAATTGTCTTCATCACTGAAATCACTTCCTATTTCATTTATAAGTCTATGAAATTTGGTGTCATAATGAGGAGCAGGAGGTTGGATTATATTCCGAGGACTCAGTTTCAACTTCATTCTCTCACGGGAAGATACAGCTACACAGTAACAGTAAGAGAAAACACAGTAACTGAAAACTGGAAGATGCAGTTTTCTAGACCGTTCTGATATAAATAACTGGAATATGAAAACAGGAAAGCATTGAAATTTTTAAAAAAAATTAATCTTTGACGTGTAATCAAAGTCATGAAATGAGAATTCTACAGATCGAATCTATTCAGTTGAGCCAAATATGGAAAAGAGATGATGAAAAACCCATTGTAAGCGGTATGTGAGACTACACTTAACCAGTTTAGGGTTAAAGTATCCAACTAGGTT
>JAPMOR010006545.1:88754-109253 GCA_026543865.1 Argiope aurantia
ACACACACACACACACACACACACACACACACACACACACACACACATATATATAACGATGCTTTATAGTACATTTAAGTCACAGAAAGCATTCCATTTTTTATAAATAAAATCCATTAACGTTTATTTCCCGCAACATTTCTGCTATTGCTATGATAAGAACTTCTGACCCTATATCATGTAACAACCCAATACATTCTATCATCCGATCCAATTCAATAACTTTTTCTTGACCTTACTCTTAATTTTACAACATATGTCCAAAGCAGCACGGAGAAGTCATGCAAACCTCTGCCAACTCTTATCTTGAAGTTAAATTTGAGATACCAGTTCTCTGCAAAACATTTGAAAATACGAATCTATGCTTTATCTAAAAGAAGTAGAATTAAAAAGCCGCATACTAGATAAGTCTATATATATATTGTAATACATCCACGCCCACACATTAGTCCAAAAATTATATTTTATAATCTAATCTGTCCACAGTCCTGTTTTGTCCAAGAATACAAGTCGCTATTATGTAATTACAAGAATGGACGAGAAAAAAAATAAGTTTAAAAAAATACAAAGTAGGCGTGATAGTACAAAGAATTTGGTGTAACACGAAACGTGACCGAATTACAGATAAAGGCGTGTTGGGCAGATTTTGTTTTGGATATCACTCAGACCAGTAATTAATGCACTTTAAACGGTATCACTTCCGTTTAAGTCGTAATCAATAACATAGCCAATGCATCTCCGCCCAAGACTTCAATTTTGTTCCTACAGAACGAAACAAAAGAATCTTTTTTTTTATGATTTTGTTTTGTCTTTCAAGGTTTTGCTTTTCCCATTACTTGTTCTCCCCCACCCAGTTCTGATGAGAAATACAAATAATTGAGCACCGAGGGTGTTAACGTATTACTACAACAACTAACACTATTTACATTAAAGTACTTTAAAAACATTAATTACCGCCAACTGTGTGTTTGAATCTCGTCAATTAGTGCTAGTAGAAACGAGGGAAAATAATAGTGGAAGTTTTAAGAAATTGAGTTATGGTGGAAAGGAAACAGTCACGGTTGAGATAGGTAAATCTCTTTTTTTTAAAAAAAATCGTTCGGCAGATTTTTTTTAGTTGCAAATGAAGCCTTCGCGTTTCATTTTTTCCTTCGAATAGTGAATTATTTTTCGCAGATATAAAGCGATGATTGCTACTTTTAGGATTGTTTAAAAATTTTCCACTTTGAAGGTTATGAAAACTAATTAAGATGAATAATTTGGAAGAACGGTCTTATATATAGACGGAAGTACTTTATAAATAATTGGGTTTCGGTCAACGTTATAAAAACATCGTTATTGTGATAATAATGTTGATAATCGTTAAAGACCTTGTGATATAACCAAAACAAAACGTTTAAATTGCAAATTTCTGGAATTTTTTTTATTTTATTTATCACATATCTGCTCACAAATAGAATGGTCATTTGAATTTTGGAAAATAGTTCAGCAAAGGAAAAACAGGATGTTTTTTAAATCTATAAATGACTTTTTAATAATTTTCTGAATATTAAATTTTTTTTCATCATAAAAAATTATCCGTTTAAGTCAGATGCAGCTAAATCTCATAAAACATTCTGCTTACATCATTATACTATCTCCGCCATTAACAGTGAAGAAATAATGGAATTGAATTATTATTTACATTTCACTTTTTTAAACATATGATAATCTAATAAAAAGATCATTAAAATAAAAATGAGATATTTTCTAAGACCTGAAAATACGACAGTAAGGATAGGTTTTTGAAAATATAATTTCAAGGCTGAACTAACTCGTATTCTTTTTAACGGACATAAAAGTTTTTTCGGGAAATTTTAAAATAAATTCACCATCAAGACGCAGATAATTTTTTTTATTTTCTTATATATGAAATAGTCAAAGGGAGCTCAGTGTAACCATAAAAAAATTCGAAATGAATAATTGCCAATCTCCATGTTTTCTGACTGCTTTGAGTCTAAAAAATGAATTTTTGTAATTATGTCTGCCTGTCTAAGAGCAAAAATGATTTGTGCGAGACGGATAAAATTTTGCATTTCATAGACCAAATTTGCAGATTTCAACTAATTTTGAGTAAAATTGATTTCCAGGAGGTTTGTCTGTCTGTCGGTTCGTACTCAAGTGAGCTCACTAACGACAAAACTTAAAAAACTAGACCGATAAAATTTGGTAACCAGAATAAACATCTAAAGTAAAGATCCCTGGCAAATTTTGAAACGTATCTATCAAGGATTGATCGTATGGCGATCTATATATTTGCATCTTTGTATCAATTTATCAAAACGCAAAGATTTTGATAAATGAAATTTATTATTTGATCTTATCACTAAAGTCAAAGTTTTTGTTACGTTTTAGTTTCAAATGATGGAAAAAACAGAAAAAGTTCATCTGCTAGACTCTGAAAAGAAACATCCTGAGCACTCGTGACTATTATAGCCTAGCACAAAGTCCACAATTTTTATTTGTGGAGAGGGAAGATGACATTTCGGGAAGACCTTTCCCACTGTTTTGATGTATCTCTACAATACTAATTTTGAAGATAAGGAGATATAATACATCATTCTCAGAAATTCAGCTTTATTCATCACTTATAAATATAATTCCGACGGTCAGTGGTTTCATCACAAGAAAGTAAGCATATTAACTCTTATTTAAAACATCGGTAGACGTCTCTCCGTAACTTTCTAGCGTATTCTCCAATTAGGTTTTGTTCCTGTCTTCCCGTTTAAAATTGTGGACATTGGGTAAGGCTCACAATAGTCTTACTTGGTCTTAGCAAACAATACTTTCGAAATACAGATCTTTTTGTTAAATCTGCCACAGTTCCGCCAGTGTTGCTGTTGCAACGGTCCGGTCATTCAGTCATTTTTCCGTGTGCCTTCGTGGTGGGTCGGAGGTCAGATGTGTGATTTGCTTATATGTATTTTGAACTCAATTTTCCTGGCAGAATAGAACAAAATTTTGATACAGGATTTTAGTTGTAGTCACGAGATAACATACAGAATTTCATAGATTTAAGTCACTCTGTTTATGAATTATTGTATATAAAATTCATGCGAAAGTCTTCAGATCGACAGATGGTCAATCCTTTTACATATTTGATTCAAAATTTAATTGAAGCTATATTTTCGAGCTAAAACTTTGTACCAAATTTTATGTACCTACTTTTGCGTTTTGAAGTTATAGATTTCACTTGTAAACGAAGAGATATATAGACCGACTTACTGTGAATGGATTTCATTCAAAATTTGATAAGTCTACAAATTCGGTCTTGAGTCCATATGTCAAATTTCATACATCTAGCTTTAAGCGTTTTTGAGTTATCGTGTTGACAGACGGAGAGGTAGACTTAATGACAAAAATGTGTTTTTTGAAATCAGAGCGATCTAAAATGTGGACATTCGTAAAATCTCGAGTTGGAATTTTTTGACGATTGCAATATTGCCTCTAAACTTGGCATAGGAGGAAATAAATTTTTTTGAAATGGCTGCAAATCATGTCTCCACATGTCCCCCCCCCTTTTTTTTAAAAAGAAAGAAAAAATAAAAAATATAAAAGAAATTCGAACTTGGGAATTCTAATGAATTTCTTTATTTTATATCTTCCAGATTCCGAAATAGTAATATTTGGAAACTATCAGTTTATTAATTTGATCAGGAAACCTTAAAACTATAACAAATTACGAGAATGTTAATCTATTTGGATGATAAATAATGAATTAAATGAACATTGAATTATTTTATGCCTCAAGACAAAAATAAATAAATATTAACATTAATAAACATCTAGCTTTTATTTCAAGGAAAAAAAATTACTGAAAAATATTTATAAGAATCCAGAATGTTTAACTGTAAATCCCAAAGTTGGCAAAAATTAGTAATTAACACCGATTTTTACTTCTATCAGCTTTAATTATAAATTTATAAATAATTTTATTCATATTTAGTAGTAGTTTATAGTAAGTATAACATTCATTAAGCGAAGTCATCTGACGAATAAAAATATTTCCAAGATATATAGCTCATAATTTTTAGAAGCTGCATAAATTTTAAAATTATATCGCATTTTTAACGTCATTATTACATATATATTGCTTTAAATAATGACAAATATGTAAAATTATTTAATTACATATTGTGAATATATATTACACTTGAGAATATAGCGTAATAATTATTGCCACTCTTTGACATGGGATTTTGGTGTCCTGGTAGTAAGGTATCGGCTTGGAAACTACAAGATTTCAAGTTCGAGACCCAATGCCACCAACGAACCGTCGTGTAAACAAGTCAGGTGCACGTTAAATCCGTCGGGGCCAAACGTCCTCCCGCTAGTGTGATATGGAAGTTCGAAGAGGGGGTGCCAGTTCAGGTGTCGTAATCTTCATATAACCACGGTTCAAAATTACGAGTTCCGTCCCAAAATAGCCCTATTGTTGCTTTAAAACTGCACGTTAATATAAATGTAAACTAAACTAAAAAACTCCTGCCAAATCCAAGTAAAAACGAATAGCCCAATTAGCTGGATTTAGCGTTCACCAGGTACATGTTCACCACTCGATTGGAAGTGAACAAGTCAACATTATTTTCCATCTAAATTTTGAAGAGATAAAATGAAAGTAATTATAAATTCATTATTTTTCGGCTTAAATTTTGTTTTGATTTTTTTATTCGTTACTCAGAGATATTGAATAGTATTATTGAGTAATGAATTAATAATAATCGTTAATGATAAGATTTAATTGTATTAAATTGAAATTTTTCTTTTAAGACTAAATTAAAAATTTATAACGAGGGTGCAATTAAAAGAATGTTACATTATTTCAGTGATACACTTTTTAAATAAAATATTTGAATGGCTAAATATTTTTTAAATAAAATATTTAAATGATTATCCAAAATGATTTTATTTTTTGGTTTGTATATTTTCATTATATATGTTTAAATGTTACTTGGTAGCCCTTGGTTAAATTTGATAGCCCTCGTTCTAAGTAGTTTTTTTCCGAAAAATTAAGAAAAAATAATATAGATATCATGTTTTTCTTCTCTGAATGGAAAGTTATTAGAAATAGTAATTAAATTCCAAAGAATCGTCAAGTTGTCAAAGCTAGAATAAAAACTCCGAAGAAATAATAATAATAATAATAATAATAGATAATAATAATAAATACTGTGCTTAAAAATGACAAGTTACAATATAGAATATGCTATAAAATATTATGCTCGTTTTTTGCTTTCATGAATTTTATGTATTTTCCCCCCTAATATTTAAGAGATATTCAATGAAAGATTGTTTAGAAAAAAAAATTAGAGGAAGCACAATTGAATGTTATTGCTTGAAACTGTAGGCTTAAACAATAAAACTAAACGTAATGCGTGCCAAACTAATTCACTGAACTGTGCAAAACTAATTCCCTAAGTTGTGAAAATTACTAGTGTTTAAGAAATTCAGCACTAATAATTTACACTGAGTAGTAATAAACATACAATTACAAAGAGTTTCAATCAGATACAAACTAACTATTGATTGAATTCCATTGCTCGACTCTCCTGACAATCGTTTAGAAAACATTGCGTAGAAATTTAAAAACAATTAATCAGAAACAAAGAATAAAAAAAATACGATTGCAAATAATTACTACCAGATGCATGCTAAATTATTCTTGATTGGACTCTATCATTTAAAACTGTCCATCAGCATTCATTTAAGCATGATTGTAATTAGTTTCTATTAGGCAGAAATTATTTCACTATTAATCGAATGCTATCATTTGAAATTGTCGCTATTCATTTAGAGATGATAACAATAAATATATGGCACAAGTAGAGTAATAAGTGCATGTTTACAAAAAGCGTCAGTTAAATACAAAGTAATTTATTTTTAATAAAATACTATCAAGTGAAATGTAAGCATTCGTTTAAGAAAGTAAATAACAAGTAATTTGAAATGAAGCGTAATAATTATTCGACAACAAATAGTAGCTTCCACCAGATTAAAAACTAGTTTATAATTAATCAAATTTTATATAAATTAAATATTATTGTTCTACTATTATTTATATATAAATTTTGTATAATTAATAAATTTTTATTTATTGAATTGTTGATTTTTTTATTATTATTATTGTCGAATTTTTTTAAGCAAGATTATCAACAAATCGTTTGAAACAAAGCGTAACAAGTGAACGATTGTAAATCGCCTTAACCAAATTCAAAATAGTTTACATCTAGTCTTCGCTAAAAATTATTGACTTGTATAAGCAAGCATAATAACAAGTAATTTGAACAAGAATAATAAATGCACGATTACATAATTATTAGTTTTAACCAGATATAAGCTACTTACTAGTACTGGCAATCAAAAATTTTCACTTGAAATTGCTCATAATTTTTTGAGTTGCTTAATAAGCAATGCTTTGAAACAAAGAGCTATAATTGTGAGATTGAAATTTTTACCAGTTGCCAAACTAATTAATCGAATTTTATAAGTTGAAACTTCCGGCATTCGCTTTAGCAGCCTTAAAAACAGATCATTTGAAACAAAGAGCAATAAATATCGATATATTGCCATACCTTGTTCAATGAAAATCTCGAATAACTAGTAATTTCTATACAAAAAAAAAAAAAAAACCAACAGCAACTAAAATGTTAAAGTGACTCGTTTAATGAGCGATGTTCCGCAGAACGATTGGCGAGGAAATATCATCATACTTACTAGTAATCCAAAATTTTCACTTGAAACTGGTTATAATCTTTCAAGTTGTGTTAATAAGCAATAATTCGAAACAAAGGATTATAAACATAGAATTGTAAAGACCTTACACCAGTTACAAACTAATTTATTATCAATAGAATTATATAATTTAAAACTTTCGACATCCGCTTTAGCAGCTTTTACAACAGATAATTTGTAATAAATACATATATACAGTAATAATACCTATATACAGTCACACCTTGCTTAACAAGCATCTCAAATAACAGGCAATTCACCTAAGAAGTACAAAAAAAAAAAAAATGCAAAAAGTGACACTTAAGGAGCGATGTTTCGCAGAACGAGTGATGAGGAAATACAGTGACTTCATTTTTCATATATGTTGGATTGCCTGCATTCG
The DNA here is from genome assembly GCA_026543865.1 of Argiope aurantia. NCBI lineage: Eukaryota > Metazoa > Arthropoda > Arachnida > Araneae > Araneidae > Argiope > Argiope aurantia. Next base: position 95,908 of record JAPMOR010006545.1, read on the forward strand.
TTTGTGTTGAGCACTTGTTTGAATATGACCCTTATTTTTATGTGGAATAAATTTTTGAGAGGATAGTGTTATCGAACATGAATCCTAGGGGTTTGAGTAAGGGCTTGAATAGTTTAATGGTGCTAGAAATGGATAACAGTGATATTAATGAACGGTTGAAAGAATATATGAAGAACTGTTGAAGAATTTATAGTGCTACATTCTGGTTCTGAGCTTTGATAAGAAGAAGAGGAAATAATAAAAGTTTACCAAAATTTGAAGCATGAACAAAGACAATTGTCTTAAGAAAATTAGCACGTAAAAAGTATTCATTATAAATAATAAATTATGTAATTAAAAATTAGTTGGAGTATTTTTTTTCTAAACGGAACTGATTATTCTATTTTCATGGATCCTTATGGAAGAAAATTGTTCCGCTTTTATGTATCTCATTACGATTAAGGTACAAGAACGAATTGTACTCGTTAATGAAATATATATGTAAAACTGTGCATAAATGAGAAGTACACGACACAGAAATGATTCTTATTGTTTATCAAATTTCAACTGTCAAATGTAAACAAACCGCCGTGCAAATTTCTGACTGCTTCATTAAACATTCTTACAGTCTCATTCAAAACAAAGCGACCAATAGAACTGCAAAATATTATTTAAAATGTTTTAATGCTATTTTACCCGATTCAAAATTGCTGTTTTACCAAAAAGTCGATTTCAGTGAGAGAAAAGAAGACATAAAAGAAATTGTAAAGAAATCTCTTTAAACAAAGTTTAATCGAGCGCAAAATTAGGCTTAACCATCGTCAGATGGCAACTGCAATTGCTTGCTTACGGAAATTGATGTTCATATTTTCCAAAACAATTATCTTACAAAAACGATTTTTGTATTATCATAAGATTCAAAAATTACATTACTCTAATGATATCAGTTCCATTTCCTACAATTTCCTCCTTTTTATTTTAATGGCATTTATATTCGAAGTAAACTGACTAGTTGAAACAATGTTTTTAAATATTATAATGGAATACAAATTCATCTCTCAAAGCATTCAATTGCTTACTTTAGTCTATTATTAACACCGTAATAGGATTTTCACTTCCGTTTTTATTTCAGAATCTGTACATTTCTTAAGGTATGTGATTACGTTCGGGATGAATTTTCTGAAAAACATTCAAAAATTGTTATATTTTTGAATAAGAAAGATTGAAAAAACGGTTATGAAACCAAAATATACTAGGAAAGTGCCACATTTTTATTTTAAATAGAAAAAAAAACTTTTTTTTTTGGCTAAAATGAAGTATAAAGCAAAATTTTTCTAGTTTTGAGGATTATCAAATGATTTGCTTAAACTTTTGAAGATAAGGAATATATTATCTAGTTCCTGAACTAAAAAATAAGGTGCATTTCTATCCATTCTTTAAATATTAACGTTCGAGTGATAAATTGCACAAAATTTTCAAATTTTTTCATATTGTGAAGCACTAAAACAGCTGTAAAATATTTCTAAATGAACAGAATTCTTATTCACTTGTTTAAGAACTACAGAACAGACTAAAAAATTATTATCCCAAATGTGAACAAAAAATAAGCCTTAATGTTTGATTTATGCGATTTTTTGTATGAAAATTCTATCATATTCTATATTTGAGACAACATCATCTAAAGATGTAAATTAGTATTAAAATTTAAGTAAATGCAATTATAAAAATCAGTGTAAACTATTTAAAATGTTTTAACGGTTTCATGTTAAGATTATAAAATTAAAAGAAATTCACAATTTCACAAAAAATAATCGACTTTCTCAATACCTTAATTTGTAGCAACCTATTTGAACTGAATTCAGGAGTTTTGTTTTATTCATTTCAAATAACATGTAAAATTTTTTAAAAAATACATTCCAAATTAATTATTTAACAATCTAAGAAGCACTGTAAAGCACTAAAACAGCTATAAAATATTTCTAAATGAATAGATTACTTATTCTTTAGTTCAAGAACAGCAGAACATACTGAAAAATTGTTTTGCCAAATTTAAATAAAAAATATGCATTAGATTTTGATTTATGAAGCATTTTTATAACAAAATTCTATCATATTCTATTTCTGAGACAACATCATCTAAAGTTGTAAGTTAATATTAAAATGTGAGTAAATGCAAATATGAAAATCAGTATAACTTCCCCCCAAAAATGGACTCAGAAACAAAATTTATAGTCTTATAAAGAAACCTGTTCAAATATTAATAATATTAAATTTGTAAAAATTCAGATTTTCACAAAATATCGAGTTTTTCTCACGTAGTCACTCACATACCTTAATTTGTAGTAACCTAATTAAACTGAATCCAGGTGTGTGTGATTTTCAGTTGTTTCATATAACATGTGACTTAAAAAACATTCCATATTATTTAACAATCTAAAAAGCACTGTGAAGTACTAAAACAATTATAAAATATTTCTAAATGAATAATTTACTTATTCTCTAGTTCAGGAACTGCAGAACATACCGAAAAATTATTATACCAAATTTGAACAAACAATATGCATTTGATTTTGATTTATGAAGTTTTTTTTTGAGAAAATTCTATAATATTCTATATCTGAGACAACTTAATCTAAAATGTAAGATAGTATTTAAATGTAAGTAAGTGCAATTATAAAAATCAGTGTAACCTTCCAATAAATAGACTCGGAAGCAAAATTCTCACGACTTTATAAAGAAATCTATTCAAACATTAAGAATATTAAATTTTAAAAAAAATCATAGCTTCACAAAAAATCGACTTTAACGTAGTCACATACCTTAACCAATTAACTGTTTCGACCTGTTTGGAAACTGCGTTTTTAAATTATCATAAACATATACATATATAGTATATAAATATAATAAATAATTAATTATAAATATAATAATTAAACTGTTATTAGATAAATATAATAACTGTCATTAAATCAACTCGTCGTAAAGCAAAATGGTGTACTTTTTCTATGACGAGTATACTCGTCAGAAGCAGTTAACTGGTTAATTTGGAGTGACCTAATTCAACTGAATTCAGGTGTGATTTTTAGCCGTTTAAAAGACAAGGTGAAATTTAAAAATAAAATACATTCCATATTAATTACTTAACAATCTAAAAATTCAATAAACTGGACAAACAATCTGGTCCCAAAGGCGACTATTATGATTAGAAATAGCATTAAGCAGATATAAATTAATTTACAACCCATTAAAAGTTATTATTAAAATCCTTGATAATCTATTAAGCTCGGTTAACGAGAAGAAATTTAAAACAAAGAGTAATAAATGTACCATTACAAATAGCTCAAACCAGACACCAACAAGTTTAACACCTGAGAGTTTATTTCCCACGGACTACATGTGAATTTTTTTTCTCCTGAACTTTAACTGGAAGAATGATAATGCGTACCCACGACATGGACAAAAAAATCTCTTTGTCTTCAAGGCACGAATTTCTTGTTGTTGTTCTTCACGATCGAAGTGCTACAAGGTGTTATGTCCCTAATTAAGAACAGAAATAATTCCAGATTTTTTTTTATTTCACCCTTTTATCTCACTGCTTTCGAGCTTCCTAGTTCATTTGGGCGTCTGTCTGTATGTTAAACGGTTTGTTCATTTCGCTCTTTGGAACAACAATTAATTAGCAATCCTTAAAGGTTGTGACTGGCCTTGAATATCAATACAAGCACGCTTTCGAAGATGCTGTTGTTATGAATTGGAAAATTGCTTAATAGCTTTATTGTTACAAAATGGTCTTTTTATTGAAATGATCCATGAATATAACATAGGATTTCTGAATCTCATAAAATACAAGGCTTGGTGACTTTTAAGTAGATTAAAATACAAAAAAAAGGGAACATCGTGCAAGAATTTCTTTGCGTTAAATATTCATTATTATTTTCTATTGTGTTCGCGGTAACCATTGTTTAAAATTTTGAATGAATTTTGCCGCATCAGAAGAGGTTGAACTTTTTATTTTTTAATTAACAGAAGAACTAAGTTGTGAAATTTCCATCTATTCAACGGGAATTGTCAGTCATTTCCGTGATTCAACTTTTTGTGCTCAATATTAATTTATTTCATTGTTATTATTTTGGAAAAAATTGTTATACAGAATTTCACAATAACCTTTATAACATAATCAAAGTGATCTTATTAAAAAAATAGAAATAAAATGAAGACATCATTGCCTTTTGATTAAAATAATTAATATGTTGAAGAAGATATAATATTCATTATTCGTTCATTTCCTTGAAATATTGAGATATTTTATAAATGCCAATTTACCTCTTCCAATGATTACATTCTTTTGTTTTGCTGCAAATAAATTGAATTCTTTGTCTTTGGTATGTTTATTTCATTACTACGAACAATTTATTTTTCTATATAGAAGTAATCTAAATACGCAGAATAATTAATTCTACGGTGTATAAATCTAAATACCATACAATAATATATATTTGTATAGCTTATATTTATATTCTCTTAAATTTATTCTAAATAATTAAATAGTAAATTAATAAATTATTTCATCTATTATATTTTATCCCAAAGCAGAAAAGACAATATTTCAGGAATTTTAATTTAGAAATTTTATTTTTTAAAAAATTCATTCAATTTAATTGGAAGTTTAAGTTTTAAACTTACTTATAATGCTTACAAGATGGCGTACTATCTAAATTGTGTCAAATGATATGCATGCTTTGAAATCGTGCAAAATATTCTACATTACAAATTATTGGGCTTCAAGTATCTAAATATTACAAGTTAATTACACTACGGGCAGTAAAAGACTGCTAAGAAATATTTTTTTAAGATTTTCAATACAAATTTTAATTAAAAATTAAATAAAATTTAATCATTTTTGGACATTAATTTTGAATTATATTATGACATAAAAAATTTTTACACTAATGTTAATTTTTTTTACATTATAGTGATATCAGTTTTATTTTCTTATAAATTTTCTCTAATTTTAATAATTTTTTGTAATTTCAAAATTAATTTGTTTAAAGTATATTTTACAATAATGTTTATCATTGTTTCAGCTACTGAGTTTAGATACAGTCGCATTAGGACATTGTTAAAAATCGTGATTGCTATCGTTGCTCTAACAAGGAGCAAAAAAAAATATTTAAAGTAAAGTTAGAAGAATCAATTATGAAAAATTATCAAATTATCATAATTCGTACTAAAGGACGGATTCGTACTAAAGGATTTCACTAAATGAAGCTATTGTGTCGAGGAGGGGGGCGGGCTGTATAAAATTTTAGATTTCGCAGCTTTTTTTAATAAATTTTATTTTATTTATACTTTTATTTCTATAGTTTTGAATTCCAACAATTTGCCTCTGATTAAAAAATATGTTATATATTTATCCAAAATTGAAATAAATGATCGGATTCCTCTTAGTTTTTTTGTGAATGAAAGGATTAAATTAAAAAGATGAATAATTTTTGATTTAAAAAATGTTTATTAAAATATCTTAGATAAATTAAAAATAAAAATAAAAGTGTGTGTTTTGTCCCTCTATAGGGCAGGCCATTTAACCTAGAGCTGCCTTGTTTGATACATATATACTTTGAAAAGTAGGAATTTCATCCTTATAGCAATATTTTGAAATTTTAATTCAATTTTTAAAAATAATATTTTAATCATATTATAGTAATGAAATATATTTCATTGCTGAAGTAAAATTCAAATTGTTTTCATGATAACTATTAATTTTTCCCTTATTTCTCTTTTTCCTTTGTTGTTGATGAAGGTTTCAAGATTCAGCTTATTTCTCTGCACTGAATGGGTTTCAATATAAGGCATGATTTTAATAAAAATTTTGAAGCTTTGTTAGACTTGTAATTAAAATTTGAACTTTTTCTTTTGCTTAAATGTTTGTGTTATTAGTTTATGCGGTATGTTTCCGTCTTCAAAAATGTTTGTTATCAGTGTTAAAAGGTTAAAAATGGAAATTCAACGGACAGCTTAAAATAATTTCTGAAATTGTGATTGCTAATTAATAATATGAAAAATTTTCCTGAATTTCAAATATTTTTTTTAAAATTTAATCTTATTTGGAGGCTATTGACGCAGATAAAGCAGAATTGCGTTTGTAGCAAGTACTTAAAAATCTGCCAAAGAATTTTTGATGTAAGAAAATAGCGCATTCAAACTTCTAGTCCGAAATATAATAGCTTGATAATATTTTAGATTTTATTAATCTGCCTTAATATATTTCCAAGATTTACTTTAAAGTATTATCAATGGTATTCTAGTACATAAAAAGATATATATTTATTGGTGTTGGCTGAAGCATGAAAGGTATTTAAAAAATAATATCATTTTTAAGAAATCATTAAATTTAGGTAAAAAATGTGCAGAAATAAAATTTTGAAATTTTAATATTTTGTTGAGGAAATTATTAAAATTTCATTTAATTTTAGTTAGAAATCAAACTAAAATTTTAAAAATATCTTTCTTAATGCCTACCTATTACCGAAGAAATAATATTCTGCCAAATTTTGTCGTGTTAGATCCAATGGTCTGTTCCATAGAATGTTTTGTATATATTTTTTTTATTGTTGCATATTTCAAGATGCAATTACAGGTCTAAACAATTCTTTATATATTGGTAAATGTTAGTTAGTATTTTTTATATTTTTATACATATCTACTTCGTTATACATATTTATCCAAATTTTATCGTTCCAGATCTAATTGTCTGTTCTATATGGGCACAGAACAGAACACCGTCCATATATCTAATCATTTTGATCAATGAATGGTTTCATGGGTCACGGGAATTTTATTAAATAAAAGAATATTTCAGAAGATAAAACAGAAATAAGTATGTACATAATTTACAAACATATAAAAATGATAATAGTAAAAAACTATTTCCTATGGTTTTCTACTTTGAAATAGGATAACATATGTTAAATTTTCGCCCGTTTCGATTGTTTATTTCTATATTTTTGTACCTATGCTTCTTGTTTTCGTGAAAAATAAAGCTTCGTTACTCATTATTGGACTTTTCTCCGTATACTCCTTGGAAGGATGTTCCGTAGTACTATTTTAGTTTCATTCCTTTCATTCATTTTAACTACAAAATATGTCAAAATAGGGAAAGTTATTTAATGAATATCCTTTACAAAATTCATTTTTTACTACCCAAAATTCGTTCTAAAGTGTAAAAATTAGAGAAAGTTGAGAGCAGAATGACTCATGATAGTTCTTGGAGAAACAAGTTTTAAATATTTCAAGGTTAGTGCCATATATTTGCGCCATCACTTTATTCGTACCATTTAATCAGTGATATAATTTAACATCACCTTAACTGTGAAAATGCAAAGTACCTTGCATTTCTGAAAACTATGTTAGGGTACTGAAACTGCTGAACTAGAAAAAAAAATATTGTGAGATTATATATCCTACGTATGTTCCTTCCGAGGGGGGGGGGCTCGAAATGAAAATGAGATGCTTCGGGCATGGTGATTAGATATCGCCTTCCTGGAGAGTACACGACAAGTTAGGGGTCTGGCTCCTTCCATTAATGACAATACGTACTAACTTAGGGAAGGGTTGTACAGTGGCCGGTTACTTAATGAGTGGTTGTACCTTAGGACTCAACCACAGTTCCCGCCAGTGTTGCTGCTGCGGTGGTCCGGTCATTCAGTATTTATTATCCGTGTGCTTTCGGGCGGGTCGGAGGATCAATGATATGCCTATCCTACGTGTGCAAATGATGTACACAAAGGATATATATCCTACGTATATAAATCAATTTATTTAAAATTTTACAATAATTTCTTTTATCCACGTATCTCAAAATTTAATTATGTCATTTTTATCCTCTGAGATCGATTTTTGACTACTTTTCAATATCGAGGGCCTCATTGAAATAGCTGATTTACGCATTCATGAATATGAATTTCCAAACTGGATTTACCTTATAAGCTAATTTTCAACTATCAATACTACGTGATATCAGCTTCCTCTTCTTACAATTTTTCTTATTACAGCATGTAGTCATGGATTGGGTAGTTTAATTTACTATTTAAAAAAAAAGAATGATTTTTTATCCTAAAAAAATCCTATAAATTCTTACATCCTACAAGTCTTTTTATCCTATAAATTTTTAAATTATCATCTAAAGAATATCTAAAGGATTCCATGGGTGAATATTAATTTCTGATCATCCTTTGAAATAACTACATAACTGCATTTTTAAATTTCTCATTTCTTTTACTTATTATAAAATTGTGCCAGCATTTGAGGTGAGAAATATGTTGATTTTCACTGACTAGTTTTACAATGGTCTTAAAATTTGAAGTAGATGAGTCAATGAAGCTACTCTTTGCATATTGTTTTGTAATTAGTATGCAATATATGAATGAGATTTGAACTGTAGTTAAACTAAATCTCAACATCACTGAGAATTTCCGACATGTTCTTAACCAATACTGAATGCTTATATTTTCCGAAATAATTCAGTCAAATTTTTGTCCTGATAAGAGTAAATCCTTAAAACAATTATAGATAGCATATAAATCCTTACATTAATAAACAAATTTTAAAAATTCCTTAAGGATAAGGAAATTTTACTCAATTTTGCTAAATTATAATTCAGCATGACGAATTTTACATGCTGTATAATTTATCATAATTTTGTGTAAGACAAAATTGTCAAACAAGTTCAATGCAGTAAAAATCAGTATTAAAAACAAAAAAATTATAAATTAGACTGTCATTATAATTGCTAAGTAAAAATCTGTTATTAATAATGATTTTCTTTTAAATTGAACGAAGCATTTTTTTTATATTTCTGCACAAATATGAAAAATATTTCCTAATTGTTTTTTTATTCTTATTTAAAAAAGGAAGCAATTGAGTTATTTTCTCACTCAAAGAGAAGTCACTGACACGGAACAACAGAATTTTTTAAAAATTTTTGCAGTTTATTGTTTCCTTTCCAGAAACTTGAACTCGATTAAATTTTAAACGAAAAACACTTTTAGCCTATTAATGCCTAACACATTTATTTTTATTACATAGGAATAAAAAAATAAAAGTTTGTTTTCTGTTAAATGTGAAATAATTTTCTTTGTATTTTTTTCTAAATATATTCTTGAGTTGATTCGTTCATCATTATATGATAATTAGAAAAATATATATAAATAAGTATTTTTAGAAAATGAGTATATGAATCTAATGACAACTCAAGCAAGCAAAAATTATTTTTTTAAAGAAATCTATATTATTTTAACGAAAATTTTGGAATTGCTTTATTTAAAGGTAATAAGGTCAAACATGGAAATGAATTTATATAAACTGAAATATGAAAGATTTTAATCAAAACAGTTTTTTAATTAATGTTGCCAAAAGGATATGAGAAATGTATTTATTTAACGTACCTTCTATAACTTAATGATGCCATACAGTTATTAAAATTTGTTTTATTAAATTTTTATAAAAACATGTTTTTCATATTGAAACTATCTTTTCACTTAAATTAAAATGGTAAATAATAAATAATTATAGTAATCCTGATTATTTTGTTTGTAGAAGAAAAAAAAATTGCCAATTTGTTCATTTGACGCTCTAGTAATTTCTGCATTCATTCTTAATAATTACGCTTTAGATATAATTAAGTTATAATAAGCGCAATTATGATTTTTGACTGTTACTACAGTTAACACCACGCCACACCTCCATTTTTTGAGCTCATGTGGTCCCTTTCCGGTTTGGTATAGATGTAGGTGGACATTATTAAAAAAAATTACACAACAATTACAAGAAAAGAAACAAACAAATAACAAGAAACATAAACAAACAACATAACAAGAAATCATAAAAACTAGAATGAAAAATATCTTGAGTGCAAAAAACTGGATGAATGAGCATTATAATGTACAGTATGAGTGAGAATATAAAAGAATTAAAAATATAAGTAACTTGAGGGAGGTTACAGAATAAATTATGAATAAAATGCGAGGTGAATTAAATGGTGTTCTAAGAAATGAATAGGATTAATCGAATTGAAGCAGGTCTCCTTGATCAATTAGGAATCTAATCATGTTTATGATTCTTTTTTTGGAAGATGAAATATTAAGGACCCTTTTGTACCAGAGACTTTCTAGCGAGGATGAGGGTTTTCGGAGGTGCCGTGAAAGAGTACACCCGACTTCTCCACAAGAGCAATAGTCATCTTCTGATAAATGGAAACGGTGAGGAAATGAAATGGAAAGGGAATGGACGATGTCCTGTTACACACAGGATTTCTTCATGAGTCCAGGAGAGTGACTGCTATTTTACTGTTTTGGTGAATTTATAAACAGAACGGCCAGTATTTCCATTATCCCAAAGATTTTACCATTTTCTTATAAATATTTTCGGAAGATGCTATTTAAGATGACACCGGGATTTTGGATTTTACAATGGAACACCGATGATGACTGCTTTTGCTAGAATATACGCTTCTTCATTACCCCGATAACCAGCATGGGCTTTGATCCATCTTAAGAGAATGTTTGGGTTTGGGAGGAGTAGGGACTGGATGTCTCGGAATGTTGATGAGGAGAATGGGGATCTTGTATTGCTAGCAAACTTGAAAGACTGTCTGTCCAGATTTTAATCGCCTCGTTTTCTTCACTAGCTTGCAAAATAAAGAAAATTATGTATTCGTTAAAAAGTCTGACCGCGAAATTTTGGGTAAAGTATTTTTGGAATTATGCTTTTGTGCCAAAATATGATAACTCAAAATTACAACCAAGCATGACGAATAAAATGTAGCAGGGTATAAAATTAATACCAAAATAATAATGAAATTCAATTGATGAAAATCAATGCACCTGTTTGTCCATATGCATATGAATGCTGTAACTCAAAAACACAACAAGCTGATTGATGAAATATAAAAAATAAATTCACTATTAGTGCTATATTTTTACTGTAGCTCAATATCAGTTGGGCCGAATTCTTCAAAATGGTTGATTACTTGTTATGTAGTCCATACGGGGGTATGTAAAGTAATAAAAATAAAAATTTGAAACTTAATATATGATTTTTTTACTATAAAATTACAAATTTATGTTTAATTAATCAATGATTATACTGTTTCATTGTTTTTCAGTATGTGTATGAATATGAGAATTGCAAAACATATATTTTAAGGCCCATGAAATTTGGTATGTTATCTTTACATCAAATAAACAGAATTTTCAAACCTTAGATCTAATAGGGTGGAGCAAGAATTCCCACATTTGCATTAAATTCTATTTATTACATAATGATATACGAACATTATTACATAATGTATATTTATAATGTACATAATGTATGTTTTTTGCGTAATATAGATTTAAATAGTGTGAAATCGTGTGAGAATAATAAAGAGTTGAATGTAATACAGTAGGTCTAAATTTTTTGAAATTTTGTGAGTATATTGAAAGGTTCTGAATGGTTTACTAGACAATGAAGCAATAACGTATAAAATTATGTCAGTTTTTGACAACAACAAAAACAATTGGGGGGGGTCCTAATTTTTTGTAAAAATTGCACATTGATTTAAGAAATTTAGTATGAAATGAATTTTAGATTTCTTATCAAATTGAAATTGCGAAGAATATTAATTGAACTTAGCGTTATAAATTATTAGAACCAGTGATTTTTAATATATGATGATATAGAAGGTATAGATATCTTTATTTTTTTTAAGAAAGTATATTTATCATTTATTTTAGTTTAAGATACAACTCAGTTATAAATTGGAAGTCTATTTGAGTTTATGTAATTTAATTTTTATTCAGTTCAATGAAGTATTTAAATAAAAATTTTGATCTTAGAATATTCTATTCTTCCTTCATTATACCAAAATATTATACCTATGCTAAACCATATTTTTGATTTTTCATTGCTTAAAATAAATTTGAATGTCTTTAAACTATACAAAATTTGGATACGAAATAGTAATAGTTGCTTTTAAATTTATTTTATTAATTAGTGCTTTCGCTCAACGCTTTAATAATTTTATTTAAAACTTATGATGAAAGTCAAGGATCTCCTTTCTTCGTCTCCATACGCTTAGTTTTGTCGGAATAAAACATCAAACGATTTTTTTAACTCTTATTTCATAAGGAAGAATTTAAACATGAAATAAGTTTTTTGAAGGCACAAATCTAAACATCCTTTGTGGCCGCCGAAATAAACAAACAATTCAAACTTTTCTGAACACAAAATAAATAAATAAAAATCTAAGGACAAATCGACATTTTATCGACGGAAAAACAAAAGAACTTTTGAAATAATAAATAAGTAGCTTTATTCTAAGTTATATAAATAAATTTGGAATAAAGCTGTGTACAAATGTTACACTGTTAAAATGCAGAGATTGTACATATAAAATAGTTAAATGTTTTATTTTGAAAATCGTCTGTTCTTTTTGGCTTTAAACTATGTCAGTTAAACTATGTTATAATGGAATAAAATGACAAAATTTTGTAAAACATTTTTTTCTTTCCTTTTTAACAGTGTCCTAAAAATAAAAAAAATATATTCCCTCTAACACAAAGATAGTTGTTTCTACTTGTTCCAAAATATTTGTTAATTCGGTACTATCATCAATTTATTATTTATTACATATATGCTACAAGTAATAACATTTCAATGAAAAAAACTGTTTATGTTATTTTATCCTTTTAGAATGTTTTATTTTTCATCTTTCAATTACTTAATTTGAAAATGTTTTGTAAGATTTTATTATTTTGATTACCGTTTTTGAAACAAGAGATGTAATATAAAACATTTTGGTCTGAAAAGTTTTAAAGCAAAAAAAAAAAAAAAGTTTAAAATGTGAAATAAAAAAATAAAAAGAAAATCTTGTGTGCATAGAAATTTCTTTTGCTTCGATTTTTTCTTATAGTTTCTTTGAAGCTCTTAATGTCTAGACAAAATGTTTACTCATAATTAGTCAAAAAATTTTATGTTAAAAAGAATTTTTTAATGATAAACAGTTTTAATTTTCCCCAGTTTATTACGGTAAATGTTTAATGTTTGTAAAAGAAAACAATGGAAAAAAGGAAAATAATAAAAATTTATCTTAATTAGAAGCAAATTACAAGAAAGCAAATATTTAGAAATAAGAATTATTATCCACTTCTTTCTAAGATGGATATTAAATTTCTAAACCAATTAAGAAGTTATTAAGTTATTTAAATACCAAAATGAGTAAATAACCCATTGTTTGTCTTTCAGATATCGTTTGTTTGCTATTCATTTTTTTTGTATGCATCTATTTAGTTTAATTTGCTTAATATTTATAAAAATGGAATTTTGCAATC
>JAPMOR010006545.1:119253-149835 GCA_026543865.1 Argiope aurantia
ATATATATATTATTGGAAAAAAATTCAAAGATTAACCATAAATATTAGTTGTTGATTCCTCATTTATAAATAAATTTACTTAATAAGCAAATAATACGTCATAAAGCAATACTACTTATCGATAGGAACATAACATAATCAGTCAAATGAATTATTAACACTTCAATATATCATTAAATCATATTATTCTTTTTTTTAATTAATTTAATATTGACTTGTAATGGGTTTTTAACACTGCCATTGAAAAATACATTAAAGTAATAATATTTTAAAACTCATAGAATTTTTATTTTTACAAAACTATTTATTTGCAACAAAACTATTATTTCTTAGTCACCTCTCTGCTTTCAACTGCTTTAAAAAAATTAATTAATCTGCTAATTAAGATATATGCTTTTGCAGATGTGCAATGCCTAGTTAAATTCAGATTCTTGAAGAAAAGGAAAGATTTGGCATACAAGTGCAGGTTTGGAAATAATAAAGCTAATGGTATATTATCAGTTAATGGAAGTTAAGTCTTTCTCTTCAGCTTCGGTTTTTTTTTCAATAGTATATTACTCAATAAACAAATATATGAAACATTTTGAAGAAAAAAAAATATTACTTTGTTTTTTCAAGTAAATAATTTTCTGTAAATAATTATCTTCAAATTAACGAGGAGTAATTTTTTTTACCATTATGATTATTACCATTTTACATATAATACTTTCATTATAAACAGCTTTGCGAATGCAAGCAAAGCAATTTACTCTTTGCAATAAATTATGTTTACGACAATGTGGAATCATAATATTTTCCATTTCATTCAAACAATATAAATGCATAAAACAAATTTTATAGCATGTTCTTAATTGTCTCTTAATCGAAAAAATCCGACTATCTTACATTAGATTAGGAAATTAATTACATAATAACACCTCGCATAATAGGTTCATTTCAATCGTTGTTATCAAGATTTTGTGCAAGATAACAGATTTTAGACGCGTTTTGTATTCCGGTAATTGTTAGAGGTTCGTTTTCACATGCCCTATCGAAATGGGTTAATAGCATCTAAATGGCAGAGTTAATGGAATAAAGATGCAACCTTATTTTTTCCCCCGTTATCAAATCCGTTGTAGCTCAAACCACTTAATTACCTTATTCTCAGGCTGTGTTCCAAAGTAAGCAAAGGACGCCTTAGAGGCACAGATGCTATCATTAAGTCTCACAAAAGTTTTTTCAAAATCGTCTACCAATTAGCCTAAATAGAGCGTTTGAGATTACCAGTAGCTGGAAGCGAGGCTACACAGTGGCGAAAACAGACGATAATGATGGTCTCTTTGGTTGTTAACCTTAGCAAATAAGTGCGTAAGTGATATTAATTAGATTATGGTGTGTGTTTGTCGAGTTTTGTTGAATGTCCGAGTAATAAAAACTTCATCGAAGTAATAATTAGTCTTGTATTAGCAATTAAAGGGACTTCTTTGCGTTGCTTTTATGAGAAGTTTTGTTGACTTTTTCTATGCTACTGATTTCGGATATTAGATTCCTTTATTCTTCACATTGTGTAATAACTTTATTCGAATCGTTGCTTGGAATGCGGATGGAATTGTTTCCATTTATAAAACGATGCACCATCAGTTATTTTCTGTGAGGAACGCAAGTTTTCTTTCTCAAATGACAAGTCACAAGCAAATTATTTTTGCTTGCTAAGTATTTCTATTCGTAAAAGAAAAGAGTTTTTATTTATTTATTTATTTTGTTGTTGTTGTTGAAAATAGAAATTGATAAACAAAACGATAAATTTATAAGCAATTTATGTGTTCAGATAAAACATGTCGTCTTGTTTAAACCCATTTCATATTATCTAAGTTTAAATTCATTTCATATTTGAATTTTTTTTTCCTTACTTTTTCGTAAACGAAGTATAGAGAAAGTTTGTCAATCGTCAAAAAAAATTCGAACTTGAGATTTTGACGAATCTACGTTTTAGATCTCCCTGAATTCGAAAAATACATTTTTGGAACGTGTTCGTTTGTCTGTGACAATGACAAAGATTGCTCAAAACCGCGTTGAGCTAGACGGATGAAATTTGGTATACAGATTGAAAACCAAATTTATAGATTTCTATCAAATTTGAGCAAATCCTACCAGAAGTCTGTCTGTCCGGCAGTTCGAATATAAGTTAGCTCGATAATTACAAAACCAAGAGAGCCAGATAGATAAAAAAATTCGAAACATAGATTAAACATGTTTAGTATAGACGCATATCGAATTTTGAAAGAAATCCTATAAGGGGTTGGCCGTCTATTGGTCTATTGAGAAACACGTAAGAGCGATAACTCAAAAATGCAATGGCTTAAATGCATCAAATTTGGTACGCTCTTTTGAGACTTTAATTGCAGTTTTATGTCACATTTTTGTTCCAGATGGTTGTGAAGAACGTATCTGAAATCCAAACTCGTTTTTTAAATACTTTTGACCGCATCTGAGGGATTAATCGCCAGGACACTTGCTAGGAATCACATGATAGATTAAGTAAAAATGCTAAATTCATGCAAAAGTTTAATGTTTCATAACTATTATACCTGTCCAATGCCACGCAAAGCGTTCACTGGGGAAAGCTTTGGAGAGACCACTCCCACTGGTTTATAACATATAATGTAGTTTAACGGAAAACAATATTTCTCATGGATTGGTCATATTTCTGCTAAAATAAGAAAACAAAAGTGAAAACTAAATTGGCTTATTTATTTTCTTTTTGGCTGAATATATAGATGCAAAAATGATATTTAATGTCAAAAGGGAAAGAAAATGTGTGCTGAGAAATGACGGATTCAGTGAGTGACAAGTAAATTTTTAGATTTTTTAAAATTTCTTTTTACTTTTTTGTACACAAAATATAAAGAAAATAATATAATCATAAAAAAATTCCACCTGAAGATTTCGACGAATCTCCACAATTCAGACCCTGCCTAAGTTCAAAATGCGCGGTTTAGCTATTATGACTGTTTGCCCGTTTGTGAGCATTGTAATTCAAATCCGCTTTGAATTAAAGAGATTAAATTTGTTGAAGGAATTAAGACCAAATTTGCAGATTTATATCAAATTTTGAACCAAACCCGTTCACAGTTTGTCTCTCTGTCCGATTATTCGAGTAAAAATGAACTTGGTAACTACGATACTCAAAGAGCTAGGTAAGTAAAATTTGATATACAGGTTTAATGTCTAATTTATAAATACTCAAATTCGGTACCAAATTTATCAAATGGTATCTATCTATTGATCTGTACTTTCGCATGCACATAAACGCAATAATAAGTACACTATCTTATGATTACAAGTGTAATTTTACGTCAAATTTGGTGAATGGCTGGCAAATAAAGCGTCAAAATACATATTGTTGCAATCTATTCAGTAAAAATGCTAGAACCAGCTGAAAGATCTATAATTCGTAACTAATTTTTTTACAAATACAAAATTCGCAAAGTATTCGCAACCTGACTAAATATCCTTATTTTTATATAGAGAAAGAGAGAGATAAGATTATTATTGGAGAATATGAGAGAAAGTTTTGGGAGATTATTTCTGCTGATTAAAGAATAGGAAAAATGAAAAAGATTTTTTTTGGGGGGGGGATACTTATACAAAAGCAATGAACAGTTATTTATTTTAAAGACTGTTTTTAATAGGGGCCAGTAACTTGTACATAAACATATAGACAATAACAGACACTACATTTTATTGAAAGGACGCAGGAAATCTGTGTTGACGTTTTTAAGGTGTTTGGATTCTTTCGGAAAAGTTCGGTTTCTGATTTCTAAAACAATTCTTCTTTATTTTTTTCTTTATTTGGATTCTTCTTTATTTTTTATGTTAAAGTGAGGTGACCTTGAGTCGTCTGCTTCAGAAAAATAAAGGTACGATTATTGCAGTTATGTCGATTAGAAAAACAAAGAAATGCTGTTTACACAATAGATCAAGAATGCGTATATAAAAATGAAGAGAAATTATGTAATATAATGTTTTAAATATAATGTCTGATTTTGGAATTGCAAAATAGTTAAAAAAAATAATTTACATCACCCAATAACTAAACATTAATGATATTCTGAGTTGGAAAAATAAACAACATGTTACCTGATTAATGAGTTCTTGCAATTTTCTACAATTCAACTTTGATATCAGTTATCAATTTTATCTGAAACGCTTAAGCACACCGCCGAATACATGGCACTAATGACTAATCCAAGGTTAATTTCGAAAATCATTTAAATTCTACAAACACACTGTTTACGATTAATTGCTCAATTAAAGAAAATCGAATTTCAAAATCAACAAATTTTCCATAAGAGTTTACAAATACGCATAAAAAAATTAAAAACTAATTATCTTTGCTTGAAATAACACAAAATTCTTTCTGTTTTGCAACTTTTAAATTTTTGTCCAAAAAATAAGAAACAGACATTAATTGTTTAAAGTGATGTCATGATCTGGAAAAAATCCAATTAGTTTCCCATTTTGCATTGGAACTCGAATACCTAATGGATTGTGAATTTTTCAACCAAATCTAAAACACTTGGGCATTAAAAGACATTTTGGCCTAATTAACCGTGAACAACACTCGCATTTTTTTTTCGACGTTTGCCCTTGGATATGCCTCATCAATTCATCGTTTCGTAGAATGAACAGAACCATTAAAAACAATGGAAATTCGTCGTCGTCGCATTTATTTTCCTTCATGAAGTTTTAAACTTGATACAAGCTTCTGGAAATGCGATAAATCAACAAAACTAATGAGGCGTTAGTCTTTTCCATTTGAAAGGTAAATATTTCTTCAGGTTAACTGATGCGTTTGATCTTGAATTTCTTAGGCGAAAACATTTCCTCCCTAATCGATTACAGGGATTGTCACCTTTTAGTGTATGTATTACAGTTCAGTCATCCATTATGTTTTCATTTTTCGAAATCCCATTTTCATATCAATGGTCTAAGTTAAGATTTGTCAGGGTTTTTTTCTTCTTCTTTATTTTTTATGTTAAAGTGAGGTGACCTTGAGTCGTCTGCTTCAGAAAAAAAAAAAGGTACGATTACTTTAGCCAGTGGCGATAGGAATCAATATAGATTAGATCTCAGGTTTTAAATTTTTATCTTTGCCTTTGCTTTTCGACGTGAAATGTCATTCGTGACCTCATTTCTGTCAGAAAAATGTTGATATGATTCCAAAGTTGAAAAATAATTAAGAAATGAAGTAAGAATTAAAAATGGTATCAAGTACAGTTTAATGTTTTCAGAAAAACTATTACTGTACTTTTACTCGCACATAAATAAAAGTCTGAAATAAGGCCCAACAAGAGTTTTAGATACAGAATTAATTTTCTTCCCTATCATAAAAGAAAAAGAAAATGTAGAATAAATTTATTAATCTGTAGTCTGTTTATAGTCTGTAGTTAATGAGTCATGTATCACTCAGAATGTAACTCAGAATTTTACTTCAGAATGTAATTATCTGTTGTTTTTCTGCAAAATTCTTCAATTTCTGTGACTGAAATTCATATTTCCTAACATTAAAGTAATTAATTTTTTCCTATTGTATCAACCATGTACTGCCATAATTAAACTTTTCATAGGGACAGTGAGTTCGTTGTAGAGGGTCGTGCAATCACTCTATGGACCAGAATGATGTGAAATTTGAACCGTAGGTACTTGAAATCATACGCTCATTATTTATTTAAATGATTTTAGTATCAAAAGTCGCAAACAAGTGACACTGTAGAGTAACAAAAGATGTTCTGTGTGAATGTTGTAAATGTTCTGTATGAGTGCCGCAGCTTTCCATGCCTCTTTTCATTCTTAAAATAGTATATTCGACAGCAAAGCAGTATGTCCGTGTTAATTTCATGAACATTCCGAATAATACTGTTTTTCAGATTCATTTAGACTGTTAAGTAGATTTTGGTAGGCTTGGTCTCTTAAATATTCCCATAACCAGAAGCGGCAAAGGTTGGGATTACACGAGCGTGGAAGCCATTCCCTAAGAAAGCAATGACTGGTTATATATTCTTCGGTGATAGTTTGTCATAAGAACTGTTGTACAACACGATGAATATTATGAAATACACTGTCCTGTATAAAAAGTATTCCTGTAGGCCGTAAGTTACATTGCTGAAGGTTGGAGAACAAAAAGATTCACAATATATCCTGATATATTTGTTCAATGACGGAGCAAATATTAAAAAATTAAGTGCAAACGATGAACCTCTCAGCCTCTAAAACAAAACTATTTTAAACGCTCTGGTGTTTTGGTGGTATTGGCGATCGAACCTTGGAATTTCGTGTTTACATTCCTGTTCCTTAATCTCTCAGCCCAAACGCTATAAGGTCTGTAATGTCTGTTGTCCAAATTCCGTGTCACTACAACCAATAGAACGTATGTGTTTTTTAATATAAAAGGAAAATCGCTATCAAAATTTAGAAGTCAATTAAAATATTAAATTTATCAAAATATAAACAAGCTTTTGATATTTTTCAACTGTATTTTTCTAAAATATCACCCCGTAAACGTTATTTTTATACTTTCTTAAAACTCTAAACATTATCTTTTTATTCAAATCGGTTTTATTTCTATAAAACCTTTCCCTAATTTCAATATTTTTAAAAACTTTTTATGATGCATAACAAACTGTAAAATTGTTTTTGTTGTTATGATGCAATTCAAACTAAATTCATCATTACATCAGAAGATTCAATAGCGTACTTTTACTAATGTTATAGTTAAAAAATGAATTTATGTGCCTTGAACACTAATTCCAAAATAGAATTTTCACTTCCACTTTTATTTTGTAATATAAAATCTTTTTATTTGCAATCGTAGTAATTCTTACTTTTTGATTTGCACCTTTAGCGTGTAGCAAAAATAGATTGATTCCATTCAAATCATACTTTTCAGTCTTATCAAACGATAACTCCAACCTGGGAGCATCTGATTTGATGGTGAGAAGTTTGCGATATGGTGGTTGGTTCTCACCACCTTAGTGGATACAGAAATGGTACTGCTACTCTCTTCTGATAATGAGACATAGTGCCCCGGGAAGGGTTGTACATCTTCCCGTGATGGCCTTTAAGACTCAACCTCAGTTCCTGCCAATGCTGTAGCGACGTTTCGGTCATTCAGATTTATTTACGTGCCGGAATATTCGGAACTTTTGATTATCAAAAGGTAAAATAAAATTTTAAATAAATGAGTTTTCCATATTAATAGTTTTATATCCATGAAAATCAATATTTTGAGGAATCTAAACCAATTATAAGTCGATCACCAACGGCAACTACTTTTTTTATATACAACAATTTGCTTCATTCAAAAATATTTGGACCTTTTTGTGAAATTTTCACTTAAATGACAGTTTAAAAGAATCAAGTAACTGAAGATTTAAAATACCAGCATTTTCTTTTATCTTAACTATGTTCAAGTTATTTTTTATGATAAAAATTCTTTTTAAGCACAACAGTGGGTTCACCACGTGTTGATTATTAATGAAGTTTATAAGCACAATAGCGCAACGACTATAGAAGAAAATAAAATAACCTTGAATATATTATGTGAAATATTTTAACTTGTCTTATGACTTACAATTTTAACCATTCAGAAGCATGAAATTATTTTACCGTGCAAACAATGCCAAATTAAATCAGTTTTACGTGCCTTTCATATATATTTGTAGTGAAACCAACTTCTTTAAACTGACTGCTAACTTCTTCTTTTTGTTTTAAAATAAAAAATATCTGAAACTTTATGTGTATAAAATATGCATCATAGAGAAAAAAAACCGAAAATCTCTCTTAATTTTCCCATAGACGTGAGCGGCATCATTTAATGAAACTGAAACATCTGGATATGTCAGGTTTTTGTGATTCATTACCAATTCTAAAAATGCATTTTCGCAAAAAATATTTTCAGTTAACGGAATTTTTCAACTGAATAAATTTTCTAATAATAATTATTTAGTAATTTTTTTACAACATTTTGATATCATTTTGGTCCCTTTTAAATTATTGAAATAAAAAAAATTGTTAAATAGATTTTTTATACAAACATGACTGATAATTCAGAATAATTAGTACAGTGTAATTTAATAATAATTATTCATATTTAGTTCGGTGCAGTTTAATAATGATTATTAATAATTAATACGGTGACATTTAATAATAATTATTAACAATTAGTACGGTGAAGTTTATTATATGGAAAAATAAAACATCAAATTGGTTCGGAACGAGTTGATAAAAAATTTTAAGTAGAAACGAAATTCTTGTTCAAAACATCATAACAATATAATAGTTTAGAATCGTTTTTCTATCTTTATTTTATTCTTATGATTATTATTTATTCTTACGATTCTTAGGATATCTTTATTTTATTCTTAATTTCATAGTGAACACTAATAAAGAATAGCGAGCAGATAAAAATGTATTTGACACTTTACTTGTGTAAATGTTTTACATATCTTAATAAATTAGACATTTTGCTGTGAAACTGTAATGTTCTTTTGATTCAACTAAGTCTCCATGGAAACTAGAAATGTTTATGAACTAATCACCATTTCTTTGTTCTCATATAAGAAATATAGAAAGATAAAAACATACAAAGATAAGTATCAACTAAGATTAGCATCAACTAAGATTAGTATAAACTAAGATAAACATCAACTATGATCATCTTTTGATTCAATTAAATTTCCACAGAATACCAGAGATGTTTATGGAATAACCATCAAGTAAGATCATCTTTTAATTCAATTAAGTTTCCGCAGAATACCAGAGATGTTTATGGAATAAACATCCTTTTTTCTTTCTCGCATACGAAATAAATGAAGATAAAAAATATACGAAACCTCAACTAAGATTAGTATCAACTAAGATACGCCTCATCAAAGATCATCTTTTGATTCAACTAAGTTTCCACAGAACAACAGAGATGTTTATGGACTAAGCACCATTTTTACTTTTTCGTGTAAGAAATATATTGTAGAAAGATAAAAATATGTAAAGATAAAGTACTGAAAAAATTCGAACAAATTTCGATGAATCTCCATGTTTCAGACTTCTCTGAACGTGAAAAATACATTTTTTAGAATTATGTCTGTCTGTATCTTAACACGATAGCTGAAAAGCTTTTTGAGTTACGTGAACGAAATTTGGTATATGATTTTGACAGAAATCTACTCCAAATTTTGAACAGAATCCATTCAATGGAAGGATGTCTCTTCCACTGCCCGAAAATATGTTAACACGATAGCTAAGAAAACTCGATGGTGCACTGACTTAACATCTGAAGTATAAATATATATCAAATTAGGAACCAAATATGTTCCTGGCTCGACCATCTCTCGATCTGTTCTTTTGTATGCATATAAAGAGTTTATTCAAAGATGAAACAACTTAATAGATGAAATTTGGTTCACAGTTTCATCTTCTAAAATGTAGATATTCATCAATTTCTGACCTATATATTTCTCAGAGAGTTGATCGTCAATCAGTCTATATTTTCTCATGCACAAAGGCACAATGATATAAATATATGAAATTTGGTATGTTATCTTGTTACTTCAATTTACTTAGACTGTCTGAAAATTTTCTGATATAACAAGGAAAAAGATATCCCCCCTCCCTCAAAATTACTTTTGTTTTTCGACATAAACTCTTTGTAAGTATAGATGAAATTTGGTTCATAGTCTTATCATCTAAAATGTAGATATTCATCCATTTTTCGAGTCATGTTTCTCAGAGGATTGGCCGTCTGTCAATCTATATTTTCGCATGCACAAAGGGACAATGACATAAATATATGAAATTTGTTACATTATCTTGTTATTTCAATTATACGCAGGATAAAAAATTTCCAAACTAACAAGGAAAAAATACTCCTTTTCTCAAATGTTACTTTTATTTTTCGATATAGATTCCTTTAAGTTTATAGATTTCTTCCACCTTTGATCCCATTCTTTTAATAGACCCAAATAATATGTGAAATCTTTCACTACAAAATAATTATTAAAGAAGTACATATCATTTGATTAAAATCTTTGCCCTTTGAAGGAGCCTGGGTGATCTGGTGGTAAGGTCACGGCTTCGGAGGGCTTCAGGTTCGAGACCCAATTCTACCACTGTGAAGCGCGTCTGGTACAACCCAAATCCGTTGGGGCCAAACGTGCTCCCATTGGTGTGGTGGGGAAGTTTGGAGGCGAGTTGCCAACTCAGGTGCCGCCTTCGTTATCTGACCGCGATTGAAAATTACTATGTCCGTCCCAAAAAAGCCCCCTAGTGTTGCTTTATAACAGGACGTTAGTGTCACTAAGCTTGTACTTCGTGAGCTTTTTTAAACTTAGATAACAAAGAAAAGTCACTTGCGGCCAATAAAATAGGTGATTAAACAGTTCCAACTATAATATTATCTTGCCATCATCCATCATCTATTTCGTCATCGTAACCGCTGAAGTATGAGACGCGGCGTAGTCTTAATGAAACAAAACTTTTCCCCTTTTGAAAATGAAGCCGTTTTTCTGCTTTTATCTAGTTAAATAATGTTGCATAGTATGCTGCAATAATGATTTTGCCTTTTCCAAGATAGGACAATTCTATGGCTATCTCAGCAAACTGGCGCCATTTCTTTACCAGCAGAAGGAACAGCTTTTTTACTTTTATGGAGCCTCTGCTCCCTTTGCAATTCACTATTTTTTCGCTGATTTTATTTCTGGACTATCATGATGAATCCAAGTTTCATCTACACTGATTTATTGCCTGTTTTGGAGTCGATTCCTCCATTGCGATCCACTGCCTTTTCTCAATTTTTTTCTGAGCTGTAATGATGAATCCAAGTTACATCCACAGTGATTAATTGCCTATTTTTGAGCCGATTCTCCCTTTACTGCTCACTATTTAATTTCTGCTTTTGCTTCTGGGCTTTAATGATGAATTCAAGTTTCATCTACACTGATTAATTGCATATTTTTAAGCTGATTCTCCCTTTACTGCTCACTATTAAATTTCTGCTTTTGTTTCTGGGCTTTAATGATGAATCCAAGTTTCATCTAGAGTGATTAATTGCATATTTTGAATTTGATTCTCTCTTTTCGGTTCATTATTTTTTTGGTCTATAATGAAATTCAAGTTTTTTTTAAAGTGATTAATCTTCGGAAACACTCCAATTTATTGCGCCTAAACTGCACCAATATCCCGGCAAATGTTTATCCTGACCAAAATTTTCAAGCGAGGCACACAGCGTGCAGTTAGGTTGCACATATCTGAATCTTGATTCAATATGTGGCAAACAAGTTCTTCAGACATGCTATCTTCTGCTATCTCTCTAACCTTGACTCGATTTTCCATAACTATTTGGTAAGTTTTAACGATGTTTCCCTGATATTGCAGTCATTGGCCATCCTGAATTTTCATCACCACACAATCTGGTAGACCGCATTGAAATTCAGATGCCCAAAATGTCACAGCAGAAAATGATAATCAAAAGTCCATCAAGAGAAAATGATAACCTCCAGTTTTTCTTTAATCTGAGTAGGCATATTAATTTCAAAAACACATACCTAATGACTGTTCAACATCCGATTATTTCCATCTCATAAAAAAAACTCATAACAACAATTGTTAAATAAAAAATTCCGTTTTAAAAATATGGCTGAAATTTTAGTTGATAGTTTTACAAAGATATCCAAACAAATTCTTCTACTTATGGCTGATCCGTGCTGTCATTTTCACATGGATGTCGGAAATGTGTTATCGGTTATATATCAAATTTTGGTTTCAATTGATTAGGAAAAAAGTTGTCCCAACTCATATATTCAATTTTCTGGTACTTGCCTATTAACCACTTTCCAGCGATTATTCACCAAAAAATCGCAAAAATTCGCATGCCATAAAATTCTTTCATCACTATTGTTCGCCAATGGTATGTGGTTAATAATACACAAAAACAATCATTAAGAAATATGAAAGAATGTTCCTACGGGGCCACTCCCGTTGATTGTACTGAAATATAATATCTGCGAAGGTTTTAATTTTTAGATTATAAGTTTAATTTTACGATACATACAAATATCTCGATACTCGATACATATCGAGCGTTAAGGGGGTAAAGTCTTCTAATTTGAGGGTGTATAAATCATATAAGAAAAATAAGTAAATCATTATTTAAAAATACACATAAAAACATTTTTTAATGTATTAAGATTAAAGAAAAAGAAATTGCAGTTAAAAAAAAGGTATAACAGAAATTCGCATTTTTCGATTCTGAAAATGGTGTAGATATGGGCTTTATACAATTATATAGTCGACGGTTTCTGAGAGGAAACTTATATTTAAAAACAAATCTTTCTGAATGAGCATATACTAGGCACGGAGTAATTATATTCCACATTTCATAGCTCTAAGTCCAAAGGTCAGTCCTGAAGGGCATTTTACTTGCTGTATGAAGCAGATTACAGATAATTCGCAGCCTATAAACATTTTTATGCCAAAAAAAGAAAAAGAAAAACCGTCTTGCTTTCTTTAGACTCCCCACGTTGAATTGAGTTAGCCACCTGTTATGAAACAATCCAGAATCAGGCTTTAAAATCAGCGATTACATTTAAACATACTCATAAATAAAAACGATATTTTTAAGTTATGTGGAATAATTTTATGTGATGATTATTTTATCAGATTTATTAAAATCGTCTGGTAATAATTATCACGTAGAGTAACATTCTTCCGTACTTAGTATTTTTATTGTTTAATATTTTCACTAAATTGAAAGGAATTTTTATGGAAAACGATTCACCAGTCTTGGTGTTTTGATAAAGCATACCAAAACAGACCTTGAATCAAAAACATTCATAATTTAGCAGTTTAAAATCATATCTTGATCATAAAATATTGTAACTCTGTTAATTCAAACATAGTTATGAGCCTCCGGGTTTAAGCTTATATTAATAATTTTTTAACCAGATATGATTAATTTTAATTCTAATGCATAAAGTATTTCACTTATCACATATAAATAGTATGATTTTAAACTCCATTATTAAAACACAGAGTTTTTTAAAAACGCTTCTGTATTAAAATCACGTATAATGGTATTCATTTTAACCTTTCTCGCTTTATCATAATCTGCAGTTAATAATCAATAAACGTAGTTTCTGGTATTTATTCTAGAACAGGTGCTCTTCTAGACAAGCTATTATCTTCTTAACAATACCACGGATTCGATTGTCACAAATTAACTAACGAAAGTTGGAGTAGAAAATCTCATGTACATTGTCAAAGGGCTTTAGAAATAATTTTTTTAAAAAATCGATATTTGTAATGCACTTCAGAAGTAAATGTATATAAATATTAAAACGTTTGTTTTCTTATAGTAGGGACTTATCCATCCATAGTGTTTATGAATGCTACAAACAGTAACAGAACAAACAGTAATCCAGTAACAGAAAAAAAATGCGATGCCAGACACAAAATGAAAATAATGTTGAAAGAAAATTTCAACAAATAACTTTCAAATGAAATGAGAATATTATGAATCAGCATAAATATTAAGTAATAAAAGTTGCAGCCCTCAATTTGTGAAGGTTTAACACAATCCAGGATTTAAAAAAATGGGAAGTTTACAATCCTAAAACTATTTTTTATTTATGTTTAACACCATTCATACATCGATTAAACAGTCAATTTAAATACAAACAAACCTATCTGCTTGCTTGACGCTTAACAAAAGTTGATATTTTGTATTTTGTTGGGGTTTTTTTCCCCCTTAACTTGGTGATTTTTAGCCGCACAAGAATTTAACTTTTTTTTGTTTAAAATTTTAGTGTTTGACTAATATAAGAAATAAAAGACTTAATTTTCACAGATTTTTGACGGATTTAAATATAATTGTTTTATTGTTTAATCCCATTTTTTTTTAATTGGGTACCTCTTTTTAAACACTTTAGGAATTATCTATTTTGCCTCGATTCGATAATGCATATTTTTACTTTACCACTTTTATACTTTACAAATTTGTTGTATTGCTTCCCTGTGAAGTTAGTTGCATAATAAAGAAAATAGGTTTACTGATAACTCTGATGGCTGTAGAAAGAATGCCTGCTCAGTTACCACTGCCTTGGCGACAAATATGGCAACAATTTGGCGACAAAAAAAGGACTTAAAATATTCAAGAATCTGGTGATTGTTTCATTAGGACTTGGATTCCGTTGTTTGTTCTAGAACATTGAATGACATGTCAAAGAAACTATAAAAACTGAAGTCGAGTGAGTCAGATTTTCGATTCATGTCGAGTCAAGACATGAGTACAGAGAGATATCCCCCTATGGAGTTTGATTTAAATTCTCTCTGTTTTGTACTACTACTATTGTTCATTATATATTTTCTTATTGTATTAGATTTCTAAAAATGTTGTTTTGCGTAAGCTAAATTTGTGTTGTGTGTAGAAGCGTAGTGTTGCCAAATAGCCTGTTGGAATTTTTTTTTTTACCTTATACTCACCGCACAGATTTGATTCTTCCGTAACAATATTTATATTTTAGATATATACGGAAATATTTTTGTTGAAGCTAATAAAATAATTATTATTTCTATAATTAGCTTATTTGTAAGATACGATTAAATGTATCCCTGCTTCCTTCAGTCAACTGCAATTTCACTTTTACACGCTTAGCTTGATTCATATTTTTAAAGGGGAAATTTTACTCACTTTCTTCACGAGAGTTTTGAGACTTTACACCGTTGTATTTTCCTGATGACAGAATAATATTTTATTATTTTTAGATCTTAAATATAAATTAATTGCTTAAGTTTAATTGAATTCTGGTTCCCATATTTTTAGATTCCTTCGGGTAGTTAATTTGAAAAACATTGATTAAACGATTTTATAACGATTATGATAATGAATTATGACATATATTTAAAGAAAAAAATAGAAGTATTAATAATATATAAAAACCCTCTTTAGAACAGAGAAAATGTAGGAATTTTTTTCACCAAGAGTTTAATTTTTTTAAAAATTAATATTAATGAGAGCAAAATTCTACGTTATTTAGAGTGTTTCTATTAGCACCTATCTTTTTACGATTCTTTTTAACAGACATATTTTTGATAAAAAAATAATAAGATACTTTCTACTTACCAGTGGATTAATAAAAGAATTTTATAATCCACTGGTAAAAATCGTTAGTATTATTTATTAATATTTAAATTGTATTTGGCTTCCATTCCAATTTAAATAATTGTTGATTACAATGATTTTGTTTCAGGTTTATTGAAAGAAATACAAAGATTCATCAGTGGAAATAATTAGTTAATCTATTGAGAAAGAACACTGGATAAAAAAAGGTTGCATTAACGTAATTGAGAAATAAATATGGAAGTAATTAGAATTTGATAATAGCAAAATTTTTTTATTGATAGCTCAAAAAAGAAAACTATTACATTTAGGACGCTGAAATAGTTTAATCTGGAAACAATGCGTTCGTGTCATCTTTATCTTTTCTAAATTGTGACTGTTTGGCATTCAAAAAAGATTTTTTTGGCCTGATTTTCATTAGAGATATGTTCGAAAACAAATTGCAGTATCTTATAAATAAATAAATGCATGATGTATCTCTACTAATAATAAACATGAATGTGTGTGTGTGTGTGTATTGCTCCTCTACAGATCTTATTGTTTGAAATAGAGCTCCCAAGAATGGAACATATATATACGTTAGAGAGGGGGGAATATGCAACTTTATGTGCAATTTTAATTGTAATTTTAATTAATTAAAAATTAAGTCAGAATATCATTTTCTTTCGGGATCTACCACAGAAAATTCGAAAATTATTTCAAAATACCACAGAATGAAAATAATTTTTACGTCATTTTATAAAAATTCAAAATCTTATCTTTTTAATGAATTCAGTTTATTATTCATGTAAATTTTTTCTGAATACCTCATAACAATGTCGCTTTTATTTTTTCGCCAAATAACTAGTCTCGTGAATTTCTTACATTGCCGAAAGATAAAGAGGAAGGAGTTATTTAATATTTGTGTGAATTGCATGA
Organism: Argiope aurantia; assembly: GCA_026543865.1. Taxonomy (NCBI): domain Eukaryota; kingdom Metazoa; phylum Arthropoda; class Arachnida; order Araneae; family Araneidae; genus Argiope; species Argiope aurantia. The sequence continues at coordinate 135,323 of JAPMOR010006545.1, forward strand.
TGAATAACCAGCGGGAATGATCTCCCGAAACCTTTCGCGCATATTTTCTAATAAATTTGCAATGCCAGAGAACGCCATCCATAGCATTGACGTACAATAGTTACGAAATGCTATCTTTTTAGCATGTATTTAGCATTTTTACTGAATCTATTGTGTCCTCTTTGGCGAGTTTTTTTGGCGATTAATCTTTGGCATGCGATTAAAATAACCGAAAATTGAATATGTGCTTTAGACATGTTTTTCTAAATCAATTGAAACAACGGTTTGGCACAAAACTCAACTTATAGTCACAAAATCCCATATCTAATTTGGTATATTTAATTCGTTATGCTTTTGTTTATTGCGTTTACATATTTCTGAAAATGCAGACCAACAGACCGAAGCCAAAACGAATCCATTGTTTGTTTTGGTTCAAACTTTGACAGATGTCTACACCATAGAAGTTAAATATTTTTATTCATCCAGCGCCCTTTATTGTGTAGTTATCGTGTTAACTCATATTTGAACAGTTGAACAAATACCAAATTTCAAGCGTCTAGATCGGAACGTTTTTCTGTTGTCTTTGTGACAGACAGACATTTTCCAAAAAATTGTTTGTCTAACTCATGAAGGTCTAAAACTTGCAAATTCGCCAAAATCTCGAGTTTTTCGAGGTTTTTTTTTTTTTTTGACGTTTACTATACTTTCTCTATACTATGTATACGAGAAAATTAAAAATGCTAAGTTACTGCGCAGCGGAAGTTAAACGATAGATAAATTGAAAAATTACGTTATTAATAAGAATATGGTGTCACGAGATTTTTTCCCATTAGAAAGGTTCATATACATAATGAATAGAGCAAATGCAATACAATTTAATAGTTTATTGATGATAGTAGTTTTAATAGATAGATAGTAGTTTTAGATCAGATTTAATTAAAATTAAATGCAACCAATTTTGTTGGTGAATCAGCTGGCTAGTGAGGTAATAATGAAATAGAATGGTTGTCTGCCATTTGGCGCATTATGAGCCAGTATATATGACTCAAAGCAACTAAACTTGGGGGTGGGGAGGGGATAAACCTTTAAGAGCAGGAATGTGCAATGATTTTTTAAATTTTTTTATTAGAATTTTAATTAATTGAAAATATGTACGAGACTTTGATGCTTTTTCGCAATCACATATGGAATTAATAAGCACAGATTATTCAAAAATGATCATTTTCTAAAATAACAATTTAGTTGTCAAAATTATTTTTGTTGCCTGACGGTGAAAACTCTCGTTCTTTGTATACTTCAAATATGAGACAGTTAAAAAAATCATGAGACATTATCTGATAACTTTTTTTTCATAGGTTACATAAATGGGTTACTTCTGAAAATCTCAATAAGAAAGAACATGGCTCGTTAGATATATTTCCCACCTTTCTTTAATTGAAAAAAAGTTTTTAATTTGATCTGCAATGATTAAGAAGTTATTCTGGTTCACTATTATTGACTAATTAAAACCCACATAGGATTTCAAATCAAATCAAATTCGAAGCATAAGAACAGGGAATATTGTAATCGTCTTATAATTAATTTTTGACGAATTTCCATGTTTCATGCCTCTGTAAGTCTGAGAAACACATTTTTCCTGTCTGCCAATGCGATAAAAGAAACAAAGAAACAAAAACAACAAACACGATCTTTGAAACCCCTTAACAAATTTGAAGTTTTCCATCTAATTTTGACTGAAATTTGTTTGTCAAATTGTTGATATACAATTTAATATAACTATAAAATGAAAATAACTTAATCGATAAAATATGAAGTACAAGAAAATATGTTAACCACAAAAAATAACATCCAGGTAGATAAAATCTGATGCGCCCCTTTAGCATATTAAATTATTAATGAGCTCTTTTAACAAATTAAAAATCGGTATTAAATTTTTAACCAAACCTTTCATATTATCGAACATCTGCAGATCTATACGTTCACTTTTATGCAAAAACGAAAAAAAAAATAATACGATTTAGAAATACGAAATTTGCTTTGATTAAAACTTGATGCTAAAACTGACGAACTGATCTTGAATTTGAATCAAGTCCGTCAAGAAACTCGTTATCTGATGGTCTGTAAATATTAGTATGCATGCGAACATGATGGATAATATGTTAACTTATGAATAATATCAACGTGATGATATTATCCAACGTAAACGTGATGGATAATATCATTGGTTTAATTAAATGAAATTTGAAATGCGATCTTGATTTTAAAATTGTAGTTTGGTGTCAATTTTTGGTTTTGGCGATAAGATGATATTCAAAATTCCGCGCTTTTCTTTCCTGTACTATGAAGTATAGTAGCTTCAAATGTATAATAAAATTTCTAGATTTGTAGTATTTAGGGTCTTAATTTTTACAGCAAGAGAGGATGTTTGTTTGTTGGTGTTTTTTCACACAACAGCCAACCTTGGCTAAAGTGCGCCAATCACATATTTAAATATATAACCAGTGATGAAACAGGAATAATACTTTGTTATGAAGAATGCAAAGAACCAGTTCTGCTGAATATTTTTTATTTGATAATTAATGTAGAAAAATCTAACTTTTTTAAAGAATAGTATTATGAAAACTTAAAAACTGTTTCATAGGTTCTATATTTACAAAAATTCGAAATGCAATAATGCTTTCGATCACAGTTCACATTTCAAAGCAATTATTATTTTATTATTTAATAATCAGGATATTTTCAAAATAATTATGCTCATGTGCTGACGCAGTGACCTCGGATTACTCTGAATTATTATTTAAAAATGATATGTAATTATTTTTGAGTCAAAATTTTTACTCCAAGTTAACATGTTTGTGAGTCAACCAACCGTAAAATTATCAAATAATTTTGTATTATTTTGAAATAATGTATTATATATACCATAAAAAGTTAATTACATTTATATCTTTTCACCATGGATTTGACCTTGATTTTTTTTCATTTTTCAAGGATAATTCGATTTCCAAGAACAAATGTCGTCAAATAATCTAAGCTTTAATTGTAAAGGAAATATTGAATTTATCTTTAATTCAGGCTCGTATTTGTTAATTCGTTAACAGAAATAATATAAAATCGTTAATAGAAACTCGTTAAAATAAATAAATATAGTAGAAAGAATTGTTTTTGACTATGTGAATACAAATCTTTTATTCATGATAAATTTCAAACAACAGTGTAATTTATCTCTAGGCCAAATTCACATATAAAACATTTCATTTTATTTAAGGACTATTACATTTTAATTCCAAAGAATATAAATATCCAATTAATTATAAATTAAATTCATGACAAAATTTAAAATAAAATTTCTGTTAATCTAAAATAAAAAAATAAATATGTTTATATAAGGCAAAAATATTCAAAATGATTTAGATCATATTTTGAAAAAGTAATATAAAATTTAAAGAAACATACTCGTGTATGTTAAAAATTAGTCTTTTTCGTAACTCGTTAAATTAAATTAATATAGCAATAATTTTTCGTAAACTAGTCAAACTCTCTTTTATCGATTGTCTCGTTCGACGAGAATATTGATTGGGCTTAATTTCAATTAAATCTCTTATTAAATTGCTGACTTTCTTTATTCTCTCACAAAATTATTCGTAAGAATCAAAACATGATAGATAACCCAGCCTTACATATATTTTGTTTATTTTGTGCATGAATATTTCAATGATTTCCATGACATGATAGAACTATTAAGAACATAAATATTCGGTTCATGTAACAATTAGGTTTCGCATTCTGTAATTCAATTTTCATATTTTTCGTTTAAACACTGCAGATTTTTAAAAAGAGTCCTTTCTTCCTTTGGAAGAAAATCACTTTTCTAAATATTTGAGGAAAAATGAAAATGATTTAAATTTGGTTGAAGCAATGAAAACTATTATTTAAAGTTATGGAAAAAAATATTTTAAAAAAATTGTCAAATTTCAGAAAAATAACTAAAATAAATTGTTAAAAATACATTTTTGAATTTTTTTTTAAAAATGATATAAAAGTTATCTTCATTTAATAATATTTTTGGAAATTATGATAGAAAAATGCCAGAAATCTCAGTTTGTTTTTAATTATTATCAAGAAATCGCGAGGAGAATTATATTCTCAAAACATAGGAGGGCAAAATTTAGTACTCCTAAGTCAAAAAGTTTGTCCTGTAAAACGCCAACATATGCACACATTGACTTCTATTATCAGTAGAGATTTAAGTATCTAAAGATTAATTGAACCATTTTGGGAGATAATTAAAACTTTTCTATAGCATATCATGCAAAATAATTTTCGTGGATAATAAGAATATATAAAGATTGCTTTATAAAGATATTTAAAAAGCAATGCTCTTACGTTTGATTTGACTTCATCGATCATTTTTTTCTCATATAAGATCAATTATGTTAGAATATAAATTTACAATATGAATTTACAATATGTAAGTTACAGTATGAAAGAATATTGTAAATTGCATTTGTCATTTTCTTATTTATGAAATGACCACTAAAAATGAAAAAGAGGTCAGTAATTGATGAAAGATCATGTTCATGTTTTGAGCAACTCATTAAACAACTCCTTTTTTCCAAACAAATTTATTAATTTACTCGTATACAATTACAACAACGTTTATAATTATTTCGGAGGCTATAAAGTAACTATAAGCACTTGTTTTGACTTCTGATAACGGAAACGAGCTACTTATAAGAGAATATATTTAAAATGATGGTAAACAATTGTCATATGACTTAAAATTTATTTTAACGCCCACTCTCAAATATTCCAAACCATTGCGTTTTTCTGATTTTTCTTTAAAATCAGTTGGAGTGGTTTCCCCAATACTTACTCGCATATTCTCTAATATAAATGTTATATCAAAGAACATCTTGCGTGGCATTGGCATACTGTAGTTGCGAAATATTAGCCTTTGGTGTGAATTCAGCGTTTTTAGTGAATCCTTAGCGTGTTTCTTGGCGAGTTATTTGGTGTTTAAACCCTGGAATGCGGCTAATAACATTAAGAAAATCGAATCTGTATTGTAGATGCGTTTTTGATGCGTTGCTAAATTGGTTGGCACAAAAATGTGTTAAAAGGCTACACTTGTAGTCACAAAATCCTATACCATATTTAATATATTTAACTCATGGCGTTTCTGAGTTATCACAATTATATGTCTATGAAAGTGAAGAGCGACAGATGGTCAGAGCGATTTGGCAAAATTTTATAGGTGTTTATGCTATAGATGTTAAATGTGTGTGCCAAATTTCATGCATACAGATTTCTTCATTTTGTAGTTATCAAGTTAATTTATATTCGAACAGATGGACAGACCAACTTCCGCTGAATGGATTTTGCTTAAAATTTCAAATAAATCTTCAAATTTGGTGCATTTGGTTTAGACCGTATGAACCAAATATTATCCGTCTAGTTCAAAACGTTTTTGAGTTATCTTCATCCCAAACGTACAGATGGACATTTTCCAAAAAAATTTTTTTTCAAACTGGGAAATCTAAATCGTGGAGTTTTGTCAAAATTTCGTGTTTGAACTTTTTGATGACTAGCATATTTTCTCTATACTAGGGATATAAGAAAGTAATAAATACATATTTAATTTAAAAATTTACTAATTATCGTTTATAACAATGATTTATGAAATATCACAACTATTTTATACCTTCAATTCCCAATATTAACGGGAAAAGCTGAACATTATATATATATATATATAAAAAGACGAAATTTTTTAAGACACGTGAAAGAAATATCTGAGGCATAGAAACGCACTTTAAAATGGCAAATGACTAATAATTTAATTTAGTAGTAGAGTATACATCTCTCACTTCAAGTAGAATATTCAATCTTCTATTCAACTCATTTTCCTCTGACTTTTATAAGATAGTTTTCTTAAGCAACAGGATCTCATATGACTTTTCGCAAACTATCATTAACAACGAAAGCGAATTTTGATTTTCTCAAAATGATATTCCTTCAAACGTATTGCATTCAGAAGACTTCTATCAACTTCAGAAATTCGTCAGACTTACGAATGGCGGATCTTCATTTAGATACCAATATTATTGGCTTAAATATACGTATTTGTTGAAAAGTCAACCATGGAGAATGCAAGTTTCCTCCACAACTTCCATTTCTTACTGAAAAGAATCAAATTCATCACCTTGAGATTCTTCTCTCAGTATCCTTTTTGTTTCTCCCTGAATAACAGTTTTTTTTTATTACTTGACGTCAAATAGTCACAAATTTCCCTTTTAATCAACTTGTGAAAAGTAATATGTATAGAGATCACATGACAGATGTTTAATTAGAACTCTTATTAATTTAGCATAAAATGAAGAACACCATTTTCATAGCAGAATGCTGTTGCTTTCCCGTCTTTAATATCTATTTCTGTTATGTAATAAATTATTCCAAATGCATAAAAATATAGGTGTTTTATTTCTATAAAAATCCTGTTTCTAATTACCCTGTAATGAAAATTGTCAGGAGTAACTGTGAACACTATTCTGGTCCTCAAGGGAAAGTTCAAAGATGAAAATTGAATTTAATCTCTTAATTACAACGATTATATACAACGCCTTCATAAAAATATTTACCTTTACCTAGCACTTAACCAAAGTACTGAATGAATAATGATACTTAGAAAAATTTGGCTTCAATATTATGTTTTATTTTATATTATGAACACGCTTGTTTTAAACTAAGCAAATTTTAGAAAATAATGCTTAAAATTATGTGAAAGGATTATTCGTTTTTCTTTTGATGAAGATGTCGTGTCCGCGTTACAGCGGAAACTGGGGGTTGCAATAGCTTCTGAGGGTAAAGACCCCTGAGCACCCGTGGGCAGGAGTCTGACTTCAAGCTCATATGAAGATGACACACACATTCGCTTGCATAATTCCTTTTTACAGGGGGGGGGGCAATTTCACACACCTTACAGATAGAACAGAGGGGAAAGAACCCGGAACGCCCAGATCACAGGGAAGATGCGCTACCCCTAGACCAGGACGCCGGCTCGTCTTCTTTTGAAGTAATTTAAAAAAAAGGCACAGGCTTCCCAATTAGCTATTACAGTTTCATCTATGTGGTCTACATACCTACATTTAAGATCTTACACCCTTTCGGGTAGGAGGGTCGTCGTAGGGTAGACCATGACCATACCATAAATAGATTTCTATTTATTCCTTGTTTCCAGCTACCCTGTCTGACACATTTCAGGTCATCAAAAATATAAAATTAAGGGTCGACTAATGCGACTAACTTTTTTTTTCATTGTAGAAATATAACCAGAAGCTTATTTCATTTTGTTCATGATATATTTAACCGATCCATAATTTAACAGCTTTTCTTTCAAAGTTTAGGGGAAACGCAACGAAAGCTAACATGTAGACTTAATTTCCAACAAGCATTAGAACATGCAAGGATTTCCTAGAAGCATCTAGAACTGAGCGCGCGCAGTAACAAATTAATAGGAAATAAACTTTACTGAATACCTCCGCTATTGCGGAGACGGTAGATGCATTTTAAATGCCTTAATGCTCGCAGAAAATTCCTCGGATAGCGTAAGTTTGGATATCACAATGAAAGAGAAGGGTGATTACTATTTAATAAAAACTAATTTTAAGAAATGACTATAAATTTTTTTCGTAAATAACTGTGAGCATAACATATCGATAGTCGTATATATTTTAATTTTAAAAGCGTTCTGATTTTTTATTGCTCAGTCGGAAATGACTAAGTCTTGATAACAATAGCAAATACGCGAGAAAAAAAATATTAAAAATGTTTGTTTTAAAGTTTTATTTTTATTTAAAATTAAAATTAAATGAGTAAATAATTTCTTTGTTAAAATTTTTCAATGAAAATGGAATATTTTATTATTAATTTTTTTATTAATATTCGAAATTAATTAAGAAAGATAAAATTTAAATTTAATTTGAAAAAATTTTTAGGTTTAAATTTGTTACTGTGCAATTTATGCAAATAATAGCCATTTAGATAGATATGTGTGTGTGCGTGCGTGCATGTATGTGCGTGCGTGCGTGTGCGTGTGTGTGTATGTGTTCTACAATCTCCTCCTAAACACCGGGATTGAATTTATTATTTAAGTCAAGAGAAAGAATACTGTAAAGTTCCGTATTGCAAAAGTTGTTTTAATATTTATTTAATTCGAAATTAACGGAAATACTGCAACGGAAATGCTTTTTCTCTGTAACTTTAGAGCAAATGATCTCCCAAAAGAATATCATGACATTTTCAAATTTAAAATTTTACCTTTTTAATGACACTAATCTCATTATAATACTATTCTTAGATTATTATTTACTTTTTCAAAAATTAATAATTAAATAGATTCAGGAAATTTTAAAATTAGAGAGTTTATAGTTACTCAGTTTTAGGCTATGAGGATTCTTTGAACAAGTTGCCTTTATTTTTTTACATCTTTAATGTTAGTTTTTAAAAAGAATTTGGCGATTTTTCCATTGCTTTAAAAGGAAATCTTTATTCCTTTCGCTTTCCTTCGCATTTTCTAAGAAATAACAAACAATCAATATTGTAAACAATAGAAATTAGAAAAATTTGCAGAATATTTATGGATACATTGAAAAACTATATCTCTCACGCTCAAACGAATACAAGAAAAGCTAACTCTTGGAATTTGGAAGCTTGGGGAACAAGAATCTAAACGAAGAACTGTTGCCAAGACGCACATTTCCAATATACTGGATGGAGATTGAAAGAAAAGTTAAAATTTAATTTATGCCAAGAAATATTATTGAAGTAATTTATTGTTATGGTTTTATTAAAAAAATAAACAATTTAATTTTTTAAAACTTTCTGAATACTTCAGTATTTTTTAAATTTTTTAAAATTATATATATATATATATATATATATAATACATTAATAGCTTGTGGATAAAATTCGTTGGCGGCAACTTTAAAAAAATTGTCTGTATAATTAATATTCTCATTTTAATTTTTTTAAATCATCTGAAATAATAATAAGAATTTTTTTGTGTAATAATATTTTATGCAGAAGCAATTTTTACGTTAAAACTATTAGACGTGAAAATATTTTAATGCTGATCAACAACAGATATATCAACTAGAGCAGAATATATCTACAGGACACCCAAGAGTTACAGAACACCCAAATGTACAATACACGAGCCGCTTCTTTATGTCAGACTTTAAAGAATGTTAAATTCTGTCCAATAAAATGTTTGCAAATACGAAAAATTTCAAACAATGTAGCAAAAAACCTTACCTTTGCGCTATGTATGCAGATGCTGTATCTAGACATACTCAAGATAAAATTTTATCAAAGTAGAATTTTTTTTGCAAGATGTCATTCTGAATTTCTAAAAAGAAAATGAAAGCACCTGCAAGTTTAAACTGGTTTTGATGAACTTGCTCTAATAGATATATTACTAAAATGTGTGAAAAATATTCGAATTTACGAAGAAATCTCCGTTTAATCTCTAACTTAAGTTGTATCCGACTTTTTTTTCACAGAAAGTATTTTTGGTAAATTAGTATGATTTCTGTCGACTGGATCTAAAGTCAGAAAAGAAAGTGACTTTAGATTACGCATTTAAAATTCATATAGCATATGACCACTTGTTGAAATGTGTTTTATCTCAATACATTTTTCAATGATTCGGCGCCAAAATACTTAGTAGTTGCCGACATGAGATACACGAGTATCTTATGGGAAGTTTTTTGATATCAATAGATCGAAAATTATTGCCCCGTCTACATAGATTAGGTGAAACCCAAGAATAGAATTTTTAGTAAGTAGCATGTATATATCCACATGAGAAGAAAATGTAAGAATGAAATTTATATTGACTTTTTTCACATCTTACTTGCATGTTAATGGTAATAGTCAAGGTTTCAATCCTCACTAAAAAATTTTATCTACATAAAATCAGAGATATCTTCAATAAGAATTAAAGAAGTAGAATAAAAATCAAGGAGAATTAAAGTAATCTGTAGCCTGAAAACTCGTAATATGATAATATTTTAAAATTGATTTGTATATCTATTTGTCTTCTTTTAAAATATATGATTTCAGTTATATCAGTGATAATATGTATATGAATACGAAATATACTTAAAATATTCAGAAAATTTAATCAAAGTTAAAGAAATATTGCATGAAATAAAATTGATATAATTGAATATTTAATATTTTGATCTCTCAAGTAGGGCAACAATTGTTTTTGTTCCATATAACTCTCTCAAGTTTTTGGAAATTTTTTTAAAAAAAAAGATTAATTTTTAAAAAATTTTATTTAAATTTTCGAACTTCCGTTTTTAACTGATGGACAGGATAAAATATTGTAATTGACTGACTGATTTTCGTTATTTTCTTTATTCACTTCATTTGTAAGTTCTCTATTCTATTACAGATTTTGACTTGAACATTCTTTAATTATGTATTTCCTACGTATTTTAAACGATCAAAATTCTCAATTTTATCATTTTTGATTATATTGTATGAAAAACAGTTTTTATACTGATCAATGGTATAACGTAGTATTGTATCTCTGATCAAGAGATTTTTTATCTTTCAACTGGATTTATTATAACATAAAGCATAAATTAGAATGTGACTTTTAATCACATAAAACAGCAAGATAATTATTTTCGATTTTCTCTATACATGAGACAGCTTATTTACAATGCCCCGTGATTTTTAAAAGATTCGCTGCTTTTGGAATACATTCGTTATTCTATGATTTAATGACCGAGGGAAATCTTTATTGAAGTTTATAATTTGAAAAATCTATCATCATTTTTAAAAAGCTAGCAATAGACTAGAGTAACAATAAATATCAAAAGAACTTGACTTAATTAATATTAATTCTTGTTCCATGAACTATTTTGGAAAGATCAAATATATATTACTGCTTATTATCCGACGGGGGGCAAAGCAGATATGAGATCAGAAGGCTCCAGTATTATGTTTGATTTTCGCCTCCCTTTTAGGTATAGAAATGATGTGAGGTCGGCTAGCCCTACCGAAAACGAAACACGCCTTCTATGGGAAGGGTTGTGTCCTTAGGATGCAACCATACTTTCGCCTATGCTGCCGTGGTATTCTGATCATTGAGATTTTTCTATGAGTCTCAAATCAGGTCGGAGTAGAAGTTTGTGATATATTTTTGCTAAGTTCAATTATTTTTATAGTACTTGGAAAACTGAGCTTCACTCGGCAGATTTTTTTTTATAAAATAATAAATGCAATCCTATCCTATGGCTCGTTTAAAGTTAAGAGTGAATCTAATTGAATTGCAAACGCGCTTTAGAACATGAGAAAAAAAGCCTGCGAGTTCGAAGCCCTAACGACTGTTCCATTTCTGATAGGCTTATGCATACCATGTATAGCCACGTGTCAATGTTTAGTTAATTTTTTTTGTGTGTAAAATCGCTTTTTTTCTGGACAGTCACCTTTATAGATAGACTGAAAAAGCAAAACCTTATCTAAATATAAAATTTGAACCAAATCATTAGAGCCGCTTCCAAGATACAATCCAAATAATTTTAAAAATAAACTAATTAGAATAAGTTGTTTCACAGTTTCATATATCGAATTATAAACTGAAATATCAGTTATATTTTAATGCATCACTTTTTTAAGTGTAAACTTTAAATTTACAGAAGAACGAAAAAGTGAAATTTACTTCGGACTTCGTAACATATCCATTATTACGATTATTTTTTGAAATTAAACGGAAATTCTTGCGATATGCCGTAGTTCAAATAGAAATGGTACGTAAAAATTATCAGTTATTTCACAATTTTAGAAAATCATCTTGGGTAAAACCTCCCTGTTTCCTTTTATATATATATTGTACCTAATGAAAGGAACAATACATCACGATGATGAAAAGTACAACATGGCACTGTTACAATATAAATTTATATAATTCATTTTCAGTTATGAATATAAAAACTAGAATGTACACAAAGGATTATTTTTAGCCTATCTGAATGCACATATTAATATAATTTCTTAATAGTATCAAAAAAGGCCATAAGGAAAACGGTAATTCTTATAATGGTAATTCTTTGCAATGGTGAAATAAAATAAATAGCTTTATGGAAGCAGAAATAATTTCTTTCAAACAGAAATGAGATAAATCAAACAATTGGTGGATTATCTCTATATGTCACCAGTTATCAACACGGAAAGAAGTGGTCAAAGGCATAATAGGATAAAGTACATAGCACTCACCGTTACTTCATAAGTGATAAGCTACCAAGTTTGGTAATTTTAAATCCACAGATTTGCTCTGAAGAGTTTTTGAAGGGTTTTTTTAACATGCATGTCGCAGTTTGCTAAACTGTAAACATCATTTTAATTATTTAGTCAAACATTTTGAATTTCGAATTAATCAAGATAAATATGGAATTTTAAAAAGCTGCTAAATGAGCACCAAAATCGCAGAATGCTGTTAACTATTTTGGTCCAGAATTGGGATATGTTGTGTATGGGTCTTTGTGTCCCTATCTGCACGCAAATTTCTAAAACAAGTTAATTTTGATATTACTATTTAATATTTGCTGCCACCTATATTAATAATATTAATTTTGTCATATCTACCAAATTTGAAGAGTTACATCGTATGTAAACAAAGAAATTTTTATTTTATTTTTATATTTCACAATAAGTATGGGGTATTCTGACTGATTAGTTACATTTGCCGAAAAAAACGAATAAAATTGGTAAAATTGCTGTAGTGCCGAAATTGGGAATTCTTCCAATTTAATTTGTTATATATCTCAATATTGGAAGTAGATGGAGGGGGGTTGTGTGGGTGTAAGTTTCAGTAGGAAGGAAGTCGGACATGGTTGACAAATCTAAGGAATATAATCACATGAAAGAAAAGAAAAATAACTCTATAGTGATTGTGACTGGAGAATTTTGTTAAAATTTTAGCTCATTGAGAATGGACAGTAAAGTAGAATTTTGAGACTTCTTTCAAAAATGGAGAATGTGAGTAGCATCTGACCATTGATGACGTATTTAGAGATCATGAGTTTTATATAAAACGGCAATCGACTACTCCGTTCCGTTCTGAAGCACACGAAAGATTTCAATGATTGGAAAACGTTGCAACAGCATTGGCGGAAACTGTGGTTGAGCCCTAAGGACAATCACCTTCTATGGTACAACTCCTCCGTAGGAGGTACATACCGTCAATGGCAGGGGGTAACCAGTTCCATTTCTGTATTTACCAGCACAGCGAGAACCGCCAACACAAAGAAAACATCTCATCTCCAAACCTGATAAGTCCTTGATTATTGAATTTTATATAAAATAAATATTTTTCGAAACTGCTAATACTATTTTGCTAATTATTTTAAATATATATGTAAGCAAAATTTTTTAAACAGAGACCGAGGAGAGAGAAGACACGTTCGAATTTTAAACTTCGCTTTTATTCCATCCCGGGAGGCATAATTTTTGTACAAGCAGTAGCGACGAAGCAAGCCAAAACAGAACGACACGAGAGACAAAAGTGAAAAACCTGATGAAATATTTATCCCCGTGATTATATACTGTGAGATTTTATTAAGGATTTCTTTACACGTGTCGACTTAGGTAAGGGAATTATAGGGATCTTTTAAAAAGAATTCGCTTAGGTTGATAATTTTTATCCCTTCATTCCGAGTGTGGGAACTTGTCGACTTCAGCAATTTTAGAACTCGTGTTGAATTAATTAAATAAAAGAGGTGGAATTGGATCAGGAAATAAGAGAACAATTTAGAGTGAAGTTAATATGGGCTAAATTAAGCTAAAAATTAGGAAATTAATTAAGTTTAAATTAGATTATAAAATATCATTACATATATTTAGGTAAGAAGTTTTTAAATAAAACATGTTACGGCAAATTGAAATAACAAAGCATTTAATTACCGGTCTTTTTCAAGAGAGTCCTTTCATTATTTCATGTATAAATAAATTTGAAATTTAAATTTTTAAGAACTAAATATACTGATAGCAATTTCCAAGCTTTCCATAACATTGTTAACACTTAAATACGAAGTTTCTCAGAATTGCTGAGTTATGAATCAGTCAATCAATTGCAAACATTTTGGACCAAATGAACTTACATTGTGAATTTGAAAGCATGAAAAATATCTTAAGAATAATGTTATAAAATGTATTCCTACTTTATAATTTGACCCAGTTTTGATCCCATCAAACACGTAATCATAAAGATATCATTATCTAGATATAGCTATTGCATATTTCTGAATTTCTTAATTCTGGAAATTTCGATATTTGTAGAATTGTAATCCCATTATTTATCTCAAATCTCAATTATATATTTCATTTCATGACGAGATACAGAGTCGTTTTTGAATTTGAATCATTTGTGAATTGACAGTGAACAGATTTGACAGTGAAAGAGGCATTGTTATTTAAATAAAAATGATTATAAAACTTGGTGACTAGAATTAAATGATACT